>VXAB01004666.1:145467-203502 GCA_013399175.1 Odontophorus gujanensis | reverse complement strand
AAAAAAAAAAAAAAAAGAATCCCATCCTTGACTACTGACTGTTTCGGGATTATCAGGTCACAGTTTGCACTCCTGGATCTGCACACACAGATGTTGTAAACTCGACAGTTTTGTAAAAGTTTGACACTGTTAATTGTGGGAGAGGAGAAAAAAAAATCAAACCAAAAAGTGGAACTAGTCATATGCAGCACCCAACACAGCATGGTTAAATGGGATTAATGAGCTTCTAAGAACACTGATCGGGACGCAGTGTACTTTAGACAGTTACTGTCATAGTTGAAACATTTTATTTTCAAGTGCTGAAGCAAAGGTGCAAGCTGAGATGCTGAAGATTAAATAAATTTATAACAAATCATGTCCCTCAGCCCATTGATTTTGACAGTCTTTTATTTCTGTTTCAAAAGGAATATTTGCTGGTGTGATTTCTTTGTGAAGTTATCATGATTTACAAAAGCATGGATTGAATCATGCTTAAAGACTGTTTGATTGTGAAATATTGAGATATAAGGGAATGAAAAAAAACATTTTCCACCTGGTGGAGTAAAGCAGAACGATGTGAAATTAGAAAAAGCACCTTGTCCTGTACTTAGAGTTTAGGTGAGTGTTGTTTGTCCATAACTTTATGGTTTTGATATGACATTCTGGTATTGATCATACGCAACTGATGAGAACCTGAAGGGTTGCAATATTTTGTTACCTCTGATGTTACCTCTCATGTGGGGATGGCGGGGAGTATCTAAAGTTTGTAGATGATTTATCACTTCCAAGAAGGAATGTTTCTGTGAATGGAATGGGACGATGTGATATTAGTCACAAGACTCTAAAAGGCTGATAGGACCCCAGGTTGCACTTTGTGTTGTACGTGAAGAAGCACTTGCCGCAATGACCTGACTGTACCCCCAGGGTCCGCTGTTTGCCACAACCCACATGCAATATTCTGCCGCTGTCCAGAGCTCCCTTTGGGATCAATTGGAGTTTTAGACTAAGAAGAAAACAGCGAATGGGCCCAAGTGTGATCAGTGCATCTATTTAATTGTGTTTTCATTTGCTTGTTGAGTTCCAGATACTACCTTTATTTGTGTAAATGTTTTTATTAACTGCTCTTAGAGCAGTGGTTGGGTGATCGCTCATGTCCTGTGCCATATTGGTTTCAGGAGAAAGGATTGAATGCTGTCTGGTAAAAGGAAAGAGCTGCATTTTCAATACAAGGGCATTGCATCAGGTCATGGGGATATAACGACTGTAAAAGTAAAGTTCCTCTCATATATTTCAAATTGAGCACATATTGCTTTTTTCATCTTGCAAGTCTCCTTTGTTGTTTTCCTTTCATTGCTTTTGAGTGTTTTTTGTCTCTCTTCCAAAGGTTGGAATGCTTTAAATAAAAGTATTCTAATGCCATTGGATCTTTCACTAGTAAATTTAATCTTGGTTCTCTTAGCATAAATAAAAGGATTTAATTTATTTTTTATCTCCTCCTATATATGGAAAAAAATCAAGGCTGTTGGAGCCAAGAATTGCTTGAGCAAGAAAAGCAGCAGCTGTGTGTACGTTATACATGTGTAAGTACAGCCTCAGGCTCTCCTACTCTAAGGAAAGGAAAATATATTAGGAGCTTTAAAAACCTTTGTATTGTTTTGTGAGGAGAGGGAAAGAACTGAAGAGATTTTTCTGCCCCCAAATAAAACCAAAATGAGTTGGCTTTAGTTCTGTCTTTAAAAACAAAGATGGCATTTTCTCAAGATCGTGTGACTACCCTCACAAAACATTTCCCCTAGAAGAAGATAAAGCTGATGAGGTGCAAGATTGAAGAATGCTCTTATTTACACGTGACTTTTTTATTTTGGCTCATCTGCTTCCCTTACCAGCTATATCACGAGACACAAATTAGTTTTCCTGGTCGATATGTGCAGCAGATTTCGTATTGCCCAGTTTTTCATTTAAAGTCTATGAAACAATTTCTTGAAATGGGATGGAACTAATTTTTCATTGGAAACTTTAATCCCAGTGTTGCTTCCCATCCACAGAAGCACACACTCCTTATCATGACCTCTCTGAATACGTGTTTTTGTTACTTGGCTCACTGTAAATACGTTGTATTCATAACCTCATGTATAATGAGGGATTTTCAAATATAAATAGTACCAATACATTTCTTGTTGTTGGCCTATTTTTGACTGTAGTATAGCGGATGACCTGTCATGCTTTTTGTTTAAAAGTTAGCATTAGATTCATAGATCTTAATATTTTAGCATTTCATTGTTTAAGCAGGAGAGGGCAGCAAAAGTTCATTTTTCCCCATAGGAATGCTCTGGTCCGTTACTGTTTTTAAATTTAGATGCATTCAACTATTTGTAGGCAGGGGGGAAAAATGAAACATTTTTTATATTATATTAAAAGGTGCATACGAAAATATAAAGACTGGTCCAACCAGACTGTGAACACTTCTTCTACTTACATCAAAGTAATAATAAAAATGCCTTCCATCTCTGGATAAAGTACAAGCAGGTCTTAAGCTCTTGGATTCAAATGTCATTCTTTGGAAATAGTTTACTTTCTTAAAAATGGTATCAAAGAAACTCGAACTCAATGGTGCTCCCAGCTATAAATGTGTAATCTTCCTCTTATGCACATGCTCAAGAGGCTCTGTACTGTGGGTGCATCTAAATAAAGAAGCAATGAAGTGTTTACCAGGTGCTTGGCTTTTTTTTCCCACCTCCTCCCATCTAAACTTCATCTACCTTTTCAGCAGAGAGCTTCCAGCTACCAGCTGTCCGTTCTTGTGTGCTGAACATTAAGGATAGTACTCTTATGAAAAAAGAACACCCAAAGAGGAGGTAACTTATGTTTCTGCCAGAATTACCAGCATGGACTCCCTAGTTTTCATTATGCGTTTTTTTTTAAGGTCCTCTTATGATGATGAGCATCCTTGTGCTGCATGCAACCGAACCTGTGAAGAAGGTAAAGAGCAGTGGAGCCAGGATAGGTGTTAGATCCACACTGTGTCCTTTGTAAGCCATTTGACCCTTGTGCTTTGCTGCTGGTGAAGTTACAAGACATCTGTAGCATCGTTCTGCTGCTTCAGTGCTTGCGCTTCTCTGCCTTGCATAATGGAAGCGAGGAGAAAGGCGTGAGGTGATTAATTACAGGGGAAACAGCCTCTGGAGACAACTGAAGGTAGAGCCAGGTGAGGGGTAGTGCTGGTGAGCAGCTTTAGCAATAAAGCTAGGGTCAGTATTTATTACACTTCTGAATCCGAAATGTTGTTTTTCCTAGGTGAGTTATTACAGTAGCATAATTCTTTAAATTTCTTCCCCATTTTTGACTTTTTTCCAAATTCCATTTTCAGCAGTTGGATCTTGCATGCCTTTGTTAGCAGAGCTCATTATCAGAAATCTCTCTGGTACTTGTAAGATCATATTCAGATCACTCGCCCTCCTTCTGTCTTTTTACTCCCTTACTGCAAGACAAGTATTTTCAAAGAAGCACAAGAAAAAAAAAGAACATGCAGTAAGTTGGCCTTCAGGGTAGGATTTATCTTCAGTAAATGCAAGTTAGAAAGCAATCTTTAAAGGACTGGAATTAAAAACTTAGTTTCCTGATTCTTTTAACGATAATTGCTTTGCTAATTTTTCATCTTTTGTCTTTCCTTCTCAGGAGTATTTTCGTTTCTCATGTAATATCTGAGCTTCTAGTTTATCTTGCATTAAGTTTGGATCCTAGATCACAAGCCTGTGGCCTACAAAAGTGACTTTGCTTGCAGGTAAAGGCTGTTCCCAAGTCTCTGTGCAATTATCACTTCCACGTACAGTAAAGCAGTAGTTTGGGTATTAAACTAGGAACTGTGACATACTCTTGCAGTGTGATTTCACTGTTGAAAAGATTAAATGCTGAAACCAGAGTGAATATCTTGAATTTGTTTGTAAATACCTTGATAGGAAGTATATGAGCCCAGTGAGTTGTGACATGAAAAATGGTAGACAGAAGCTTTGTGATTTTTCCCAAGTGTTTTTGAGTTCATTTTGTCTATTTAATGCTTTTCTTCACTAATCTCTGAAGATTCAAGAGCCTAGAGATAAGATGAATGGAAATCATGGTGTATTTTAAAAAATATTTTATATTGTTGGGCAGTGGGCTGTACCTTTGATACACACATGGAAATGTGGGGATGTGTTCTGCATTGGCCCTGAAGCTGGGAAGGTCCTGAAAAAAAAGTGTGTGGGAAAGGGAAAGACAGTTAAGATACCCTATATGGCTTCTGAATCTTGTTTTCTAAGTTGTTACTGTGACACCAGCTGAAACAAGCTCGTGACATTACATGAGGACTGCAGTTCACCACAGTGCAAGCAGCAGCCCAGGAGGCAGCATTTGCAGAGCAGTTGTCTCGTAGGGTGCTGTGCTGAGGTCATGCATGCCAACCTGCTGGCCAAAGCACCATGAGGCTCAAGCAGAACAGGCCTGACAGCAAGGAAGGAAGGTACTGAATTGGACGTTGGATTATGCTCATCTGTTGCTGCTCAGATTTTGTGATGGCTCCCACGAATGTCCACAGACTTCATCAACTCTGCAGGTAATGTACATCAGTGGAAAATAGCTGTACACTTGAATACCTGGAACAAAAATGGGCATTTGTGTTATGCATTCCTCATGTCAGGCATCTTGGGGACCGTAAGCTGTAGTCTCTGCTGTTGGTACATCTCAGAGTAAACTGAAATTTGGCAGTCTTGATTTCTGGAGCAAGGACACGTGGAATTCAGACAGTAGTAATTAGTCTATTAGTCCACAGACTATTTCACAGACACAAAGGGATATTATCACTTTTTGCCATGCATGACACTCATCAGACAGCAATTGTTCACATGGTTAGTGATTATTTCAAACATCAGTTCTGGCAAGACTGGAATTACCCCAAGGAATACAAATGATAGAGTGCTTCCTGCTGCCCCCACTCACATCGTCATCTCGAATGATGCCAGCTCAAGGCTCCTCCAGTGCAACCAGGAGTGCTTGCAATGGGCAGAAAGCTTTTGTTGAAGAAAACATGTTCTGTTTCAGAATTGTCCTAAGGAGGAGAGGTTGATTGCCCAGACCACTGCGTGTTCTGGCCTTACCCAAGGATGTGTGAGCTAAATGTGGGGTTTTTGGAGTGGCCTTCAGGAACCTTGTTATAAAAGGACCTTGTGCTGTAGCTCTGCTTTAGCAGAGACTGTTGAAACATTTTTTTCAATTCAAATTCTATTTCTGTGATGACCATCAATGGATTAACTCTCTCCAAAATTTCCAGCTTGAGCCATTGACTGACTTATCACCTACTCTGAATCCCATTGCTATCTCTTTGGTTATTTAGAATTTGTTGGTAAAGTATTTGCAGATGTTGAATTCTATCAATTTGCTCCAGTACTACTGCAATAAATGCAACAGAACAGAAAAAGACATAAGAGAATAATGGCTTTACTGCTTTGGTAGAAGATCACACAGGGAATGACTTCTTCCTCCTTTTTTTTTCCTCCCACCCAATCTATTTATGTTTTCTCTTGCTCTAGAGATAATTCTGCTGATGGGAAGTTCAAATTTGTGCAGTGCAGAACAAAAGGAGAGAAAAGGAGCTGCTTTCAAGATCTGTACTTCCCGAGAAGGTTCGTGTAAGTTTCCTGTAGAGCACAATCTCAGCACTCCTGCCTCATGCCCTCCACTGCATGGAAACTGATGTTCAGTTACCCCGAAAGCTCCTGGAAACATCGTGCCTTCATTTAAAGTTACCTGTGATTAATGTGTCCAAAAATCAGATCCTTACAGTCGTGTAATCCTTTTGGATTCTCAACTAAAACAGTTGGGTCAGCCCAAGCATGTCTTGCTGCTTTGTAGGCTTTTTCAGAATATGGGAGCATTTTAGTGGAGCTAAAATTTTAGTTGGACAATTTTAGTCCATCAGCTTTATTTTCCCTCTGGCTTTTTCCTCTCTGTGTTAATAACTTTATGCAGTCCAAATGCAGTTTATTAAAAATAAAAAATCCAGGATCAGCAGAAGTGGTCATGCTGTGCCCTTCTCTGTGGTTCAGTAGGAGCTACATCTGAGGCACAGACTCCTCTGGCATGTGGCTGAACTTAACCATGACAGAAGCTATGGACAGAAGGGAACTGCCAGCAGTCAGGTGCAGATGGAATGGTAACAGAGCTTATTTCTGTAGGAAACTTCATCATAAGGGGTTATGAGGCTCCTTAACTGAACCACAAGTAGTTCTGTTCCAACAGCAACCCCTTGTTTCTAACAAATTATTCAGGCTTGCTTGACCAAACCAAGAAGGCCCCATTGTTCAATTGCAGGATCATGCTGTTTTGCCAAAGTCACCACTTCTGCACAGTCTGCCATTTATTAATTCATTGCCTAGAAAAAGAGATTAATTAAGCCACTTAGACTGTTAAGAAACTCCCTTCCCTTTTTTTCCCCCTTTTAATCAAGCGTGATTTATATCCCTGCTAAATCCACCTTCATTAAACTCCTTTCTCTTCTCCTATTCTAAGTTACCAAAGCATTTTCAAATGCTTGGCAATGAAACGTGTGCTGTGTGAAGTTTAATGGAACAAAAATCAACCTATTATTGGGACTTGAAATACAATAATTAAATGTAATGCTTGGATTTATTGTCTAGGCAAACAAAGCCTAGAAATAAGACATTTAGTGTCATAATGGTATTTTCTTTTGATTGAGCTTCAATTAGTTAATGATGTAGGATATCCTGTTTTGATTGCATCATTATTGCAGCAGGGAGTATTAGCATGAAATCCAGATCCCGCACTCATAAATAACCACTCAATTTCCAGAGCTTGCCTTGTCTGCATAAGCTTAATTTCATGGGATGACAATTTGCCCAACATTCATACGTTATGATAGGATAGTCCTGAGGCAGAACTGGGAAAAGTATCATATCTCAGTGCTTTATTGAACAGACTGACAGCAACAACAGATCAGATAAAAGGGGACACATTTCCCATGCAGCAGTTTTCCAGTACCCACAGTGTACAAATACAGGCGAGGCTTAGGATCATGGATACCAAGCTTGCTGTGGAAATGCTGCCTGTCAGTTTAAATGTGTGACCTTCCTTCCATGCTGGCTTTTCTCCCTCCTGTGCTGCCTGACTTGGCAGCAGTTGAGGCTTTGAAATGTATTTTCCTTTACTGTAGCCTTGAATTGTTTTCCGTGTGTTCGCATTCTGTCAGTCACATCCATTATCCTCGTCAGTGTTTTTGTGCTCATGCATTCTCTATGTAACATCTGGAAATGTCTCTTCGGCAGATTTCAGGGTTGGGGGATTTCTCTTTTTGCCTGCGGACAGAGGACTGGGCAGGTAGGCAAGGAGAAGAGTTAAATATCTTGAATATCTGTTCTGTAAATGCAGGGCCTGCAGGCTGTGGGGTGACCCTTGCCTGCTCCCCTGGGTTTCCCAGTCCTCAGATTTCCCATTTCTCCATATTGCCTAACTGCTACAGCCCCAAAACGCATGCCTCTGGCCTGCAGGTTCTTGTTTTGCCTGAAGCTGCTCCTCCTGCCCTCCAGAGTTCACACTCCTATCAGTAATGTTTCATGATTTCTCCTTGGGTGCGCTCATGCTTTCTTGAATGAGGGAGATCTTCCCTCTATTAAGCTTAGAAGTTTGTTGGGAACAGGCGAGGACTGCCTCTGTGAGCTGCAAAACCTAATTCTCTTCCTACTGGAGTCATTGGTGGAAGTTCCACTGCTGTCAACAAAAGTAAAATAAAGATCTGTGAGGCTATTGGGCAAATCTACTGTGTCTGTATGGGAAACTGGACACTAGCAATAGGAATGATGTGGACGCCATTTCCTTTTCCTGCCATAAATTTATCCCATTAATGTTGCCTACTGTTTTGTGTATATTAGCTGCATGACCTCTAAAAGGCTTTTATGCACGTAAGCTTCAGAACAGTGCAGTCCCACTTTGCTTCCTGCGTGCCTTAGAAGGATGCTCCCATGGCCTCTAGAGAAAACTTTAATACATTTATTTGTGGATGGTGCGTGAGCCTGCAGTCACACACTTAAGAACATACAATAAAACTCAACCCCTTGATGTTAAGTAGAGACAGTTTTTGCTAAGACTGTCTAGACACGATGTCTGTGTATAAAATAATTTGGTTATGAACAGGGTGCTATTGCTAAAAAGATGGTATCGTGCTACTATGGAAATTGAAAGGAGATTTTTGCTTTCAGGGGCAGAGAAATACCCTTTTCTACTGCAGCTGTCATTTAAAGGCTGATGTTACTGAGGTATTGTGTTTTCTCCTCTGAGATGCTTCATTATTAGTAGTTAAAACAATGTTTTGAGCAAAAGCTGATTTCTTAATTTCTGAGGTGAGAGAAAAATGGAAATTAAGGAGTGTAACTTTAATTTTTATGTCCTGTGAGTACCAAATGCATATAGGGGATGTGTTTTGTACAGCTGTGGTAAACATCTGTGTGGTACTGAGAAGCAGGGTGCACGCTGCCCATTGCAGCATCCTGTAGTGAAGGTGGGCTGATAGTTCGGAGATCATTGAAGTTTGCTTTCATGAAATGCACTGCTCTGAGACACAACAGTGGAAGTGAAAATGGAGACCAGGCAAATCTGTTGCAACATTTATCCTCCTTCAGGGGTGCTGAGATTTTTAAGAAATCAGGGAAAAAATAATTTCTGAATGATGAACACCTCTGACCACATCTAGGAAAAATGCTCACTCCAGTCACCCCAGTGTTTCAGAGCAGGGTTGTTACAGCCATACCAGCCAAAGTCTGGATCTCTTGCTCTGGCTGCTCATGCTGTTCTGGTGGTTGAGCATTTTAGTTTTGTCTGACAGGCAAAGAATTTGTGGGTATAGACAAGCACTTGGCTGATGGAAGTTTAGTGCACCTGACATTTCCCCAGCAATAAGTAGTCCAAATGAAATTTCTTTGTCATCTGACAGGAATCTGGGAGGAGGGGCACGCGGAGAAGTTACATGTCATTTCCCAGTCTCCGTGGGTGTGTGAATCCTTTAAACTGTAGGGTTAGAGAAGTTGGGATCCCTCTGTTCAGAGCTGAGGACAAGGCAGCAGAGTGAGCAGGGAGGTGTATGGAGTGCCTAGAGCAGCACTCTTGGAGGGTGACAATCCCACATCTCTCTGACATGAGGATTCCTTCTCGTCCTCGAGTTGCCCTTGGGTTGGGATGGAGAACTTCTTGTTGCTCAGCCTGGAGTAACTGCTTGCTCCTATGTATTAGAAGAAAGTTTGTGAAGCTTTTGCCTCAGACTAAAATCCTGCGTGGACACAGTCCTGCACATGTAATCAAGCAAACAAAATGGGAGAAAATAACAAGTTAGCCAGTTTTCATCATTCTGTCAACGCTGTAGCTCCTTGGATTAAAAATAAATGAAGTACTATCTCGGTTGAAAAAGGCTGTGAAACTCAATGTACAGAAGCTGTCACTGTCACTGGTCTCTTCAGAGACTTATTCCACAGTAACTCGCCATGCTAGGCAGAAAACACCACTCCAGAGCAGGAAAATGGGTACCTGACTGTCATCCTTGGGGTTGCAGGAGAGCTCTGCCTGGAACCAATCTCCATGGAGTGTGCTTTCTAAACATACTGTAGGGCAGTCTCGTCCTCCCATCAGTGTCAGTGGGGGATTGCCCAATGCTTTACTCTGAGAGTCAGCTTTCAGTGTGTGCTGCTGCTGAGTGATACTAAAGGGCGGTGGGTTCAGAATTCACTTCCATACAACTGCAGACTGCAGGATGTCTGATCCCTTCGTGTGCTCATCGTTGACACTAATGAGGCAAACCTTTAATTTTCTAACCTTCTGTTTAGGGTCAAACCCAGCGTTTTAGTATCTGTCCAGCTTTATCTGTGAGTCATTTGTAATGCATTTGCCTTACAAAGCAACATCTGTATTCTGTATTCTTTACGTATCAGTGGGGTTCAGAGTCTTTCAGTATTTCAACTTGAGTGGGAATCCCTGGGGTACATTTTGGCACACTCCCCTGAAAACATACCTCTTAGTCATTCCGCTGCTGGGTTTCAACTTAAATGGCTGATCAAGGACTTGAACAGCTGGATTTCAGCATCTGTCCACCACATGCCAGCTGCCAGCAAACGAAGAAATAATTACACTGTGCCATGATTTACATATTTGACCTCAGAGCATAAGAGAATATAGCAGAAGTTGTACAAATTGAATATAGTATAAAGCCCTGTGAAGTATGAAGCTTGTCTTGTCAGTCTATCAGATCTTTATAAATTAATCTCTGATTTGGAAATCTCTTTCAATGACAAAAACATTTTGTTTCTATCAGGATTGATCTGTCTAATCTAATTAAATTGGACACATCCTGCAAAGACTGCTGAATATAAAATGCTGGGAGAAGGACAGAAGTATAGAGCAGTAGTACCATGAAATTGAATTTGTGTTTCAGTTAATGTGTCAATTACTCTGTATGCAGAAAGCGATTGGCTCCTACCTGAACTTCCAGGTCAAGTCAATATCAACAGTTTTTAGTAAATTATAATTCCTGAATTTGTTAGTAAGTTACAATTGACAATGAAGGATGTGTTTGCCGTGATCTATCTGTTCCCTTTTGGGACGGAGCAGAGCTGTGTTTTGGAAAGCCCTGCATGTACGAGTTGCCTCCATGGACAGGGCATTTGTTCATTTTGTGCTGGTGCTGGCATTTTATGGCATGGACTAATTGCCATGCAGTAGTGTGCCTGTTGTTTGCTTGGTTTACTAAGGTGATTTTGAGATGGATTGTGACTAAGAGGCAGTATTTGGGATTGTTTTATGGTCATTGTAGCTAAAATTAGGAGCACTAAATACATTCTTGCTATGGCCTCCATATTCTTCTTTCACAAAGAACTTACTTGTCCATCTCCAAAAGCACTGCAGCAGAATGAAAACAGAGATCCCTGCAGGAAGGACATGGGATCAGTACCATAAGACAGTTGCAGAGTGATGTTAATAGATGAAAGGAGGCATCTCCCAGCCTTCTCATGCTCCTGTCCTGTTAATTTTTTAGTTGCTGACAACCCCGTGGGCAACCCTGTGGTTACCTGTGCTGTCTTTGTAAGGTTTTAAGGTTTGTTACTCAGCCCTGATGAAACCTACTTTTCTGAATCATCCTGTGCTCTTGTCAGCCAAGCTGGTTCTGTGACATGGGATAGCAGCACATGAGGAGCTTGTTAAACTCACTGGGAATGGGGTGATGAACTCAGACTGGAAATAGTCTGAGAACTCTGGAGTGTTGTTGACTGAGCTTCACATTTCCCCAGAGGGTGAAAAGAGTTCAGGCTGGGGGATTTGGTTCTGTCTGCTGCTGATACTTCTTGCAGGTTACTGTCTGGGTCTTGGCTGTAACAAGATTTGATTTGGCCAAGTGCCTCTTAGGGTCTGGGACTCTCATATTTGCTTTCCTGACTGGATTTTGGTTAGTTCAGTAGTTCCATGAACTTACTTTAAAAAGATTAACAGGAAGAGACGGTAGCTTTGTTTCAGGAGACTTCACTTCCAGCTTTGTATAATCTGTAGACTTCACTCATCACCAAAGCAGTGTTGAAAACAGAGCATTAGCACTGCTGGTGATGCGTGTCAAAACGAGGTGTCTTTTTTCCAGGGCGCAGGACATGAACAATGGGGAAAATAATGAATTAAGATAATTTATTTATCTTTGAACTTCTGTAGTTTTTTCTAAGAAGTTTCATCTTCCTGAGCCCAGATAAGAGGATTAATGGAGTTATGTCATTACCCACTAGTCTGTCATAAAAGCCTAAAATCTTTTTTCAGAAGACCATTAGAGGAAAGCTAGAAGTGATTTGAGTTAAATTGGTTATTGCAGTCACGTATAGCATGAATCGCATCTACATTTATTGGAGACTTTTTTTTCACATTGCAGTGAACTGAGAGCAGATATCCAGGCAGTTGCCCAATGTGCAATTAGAGCACCCAGTTCTCACCCATGTCAGTGTTTAGCTAGCTCCATTGAATTTGAATTCTTCATTTTCATGGGCCTGGAAAACAGACTAATCAGAGTCACGGCCCTAAACAGTCTAGCAGGTAAGAAAATATGCTGAGGTTAAAGACTGTGTTACATGGGACATGGTTTAGTGGGCAGTATTGGTGGTAGGGGGATGGTTGGACTAGATGATCTTAGAGATCTTTGATTCTACGATTCTGTTCTGTGATTCTACTTGCACACTTTCAAAAGCAGTTGTGAGAAATGAGGAATATATTAAAGGGTGTGATGTTCAAAGTCACTTATTCAGTACTGCTTTGTCAAAGTACAGCCTTGACAGAGGCAAAAAGAAAGCAAAGGAGTAAAGTGCTGCAAGTTTTGTATCCGGAACAATAAAAAAGTGAAACATAAGTGTTGTCATCTCAGAGTAAATAATTACTGTTCTGCTGTGTTTTGCTCAGGTTGTCTTAAAAAGCTAAAAGCTGGGCTTTTTGTTGAACAGTCAGTCATTTCATTCACCTAATTGTTATTATTCCCATCAAGCCCTTTGGCCATTAATAGCAAATTCAACAGAATAATGTTAGTTTTATTATCGTGCTTATATGCTTGTACTCATAATTCCTAGTATTGTTCAGGTATTATGAAACCATTGGATACAGGTCGCGTGGTGTGGTCCATGTTACTGAGCACGGCTCTTGCAACCTCACCCAACATGTGTGTTTTGGTGATCAAAGAATGACCCCTTTTTACAGTTAATTTTTTAAGATCAATGTATGTTTTTGTTCTTGGTATTTTTTTTTATTTTTTTTATTTTTTTCCCCCATGAACTCTAACGATATGTCAGTGCTTGTTTCTGTCAGTGCTTTCTATTCCTGTTCTGGCCTCAGTTCTGCAGGTGTTGCTCAGGTTGCTCAGACATTTTTCCTTGCTGAGTTTCCCCTGAGACAAGGTGAAATGTTGAACTGAGAGGAATGCTAATCTTGGAAGCTGTCGCTTACAGGGTGCCATTTATTTCTACATTCACCCACGTATTGCCTTGCCTTAGACATTTCAAAAGACCTCAAAACTTGGCAGGAACCAGAGAGTTTTACTCAAGGACTTCATGCCAAGCAGAAGTCTATGTTCTCTTGGGAAGTTTGCACAACTCTGTATTGAGGATGATTTTGGAGTTAATTAGACGTATTTTCATGTTAGTGTAGGGTATGCTAGTTGGTCATGGTCAGTTGTAAGCATATGTGATGGCTGTTGTTTTCAGATCCCAGTTTTTACTTTGTGTGTGTGTGTGTGTTTGTCTTAAATTAACACATCCTTTTCCACCAAAGTATTTTTTTCCAGGCTCTGAACGTATCACACATTTCTTCTTCTTGGTTTGCCAATGTCAATTTTCCCCACATTGGTGGTGTTTTATTTCTTAGTACTGGGAGCTATACTTGACAAATGATTTTTTTCACAGTGAAGGCATGATAGCCTAAAGGAGGGAGTTACCTGACTCTCCTGAGGACCATGACAAAGGAGTTCTACAGCCTGAGCTTGGGGCTGTGACTTTACTTTCCTCCTCATCCATTCCAGGTGTGAGTTCCTCTTTTTTCCAGCCAGCCAACACTCTTGATACTGCTGCCCTTTCAGTCTTCATTGGGAGGGACCTGAATCAGCATTTGTCTGCCCTGGGCTGGGGCAGATATCATGGAAACAGGTCTGCTTTATCACTTGTTTTAATTTTTAGTTTTAAATTGTAACTATCCTTCCCCTGTTGTGTCAGGGGTATTTTGTTGGAAGCTGTCCTTTTCGTGTGCTTGCACATTCTTAGCTTTCTGTTTTCCTCTATGTTCTTCCCTCCAAGCTTTTCTTCCAGAACATTTTCGTCTGAATCAAAGGTTTGAAAAATGATTTTTTTTTTGAAGTCCCACATATATGACTGTATGATAGACTCTTCTGTTAGCCCATATTGTATAAAACCAGGCTGTGATCAAGAGTCTGAACTGAGCCTTCAGTTCTGCCATGAATTTGTCTTGTACTGGATGTACTATGTGTATTAGACATGCTCACTACCAATCTTTATAGAAACTCCATCTCTTCTAGTGGCTTCAAGACCTCCACTGCCACTTCCTTGGAATGAATCCATCACAGCCACAGCCCTTTCTCAGCAGAACACTGTTATCTCACTGAGCTCTATATGTCTGAAGCGAACTGTGGATTAGCACTTTTCTCTTACAGTTAAGCATACTCTCAGATTCTTTTTCCAGGGCTGGATGCAGAAGGAGATGAATGGTGTCTGACAGTGCCCTTGCAACAGCAATGCTAGCAAGGCAGTCCGTGCTGGAGCAGCTGTGATACTGCTGCACTCAGTACTGTGCTGGTTCACAGCAGATCTCTGGGACTAGATTTTGTTGTTTCACTTGCTTGGGCCATTCTGCTATTTGTAGCACAGGAAGCACAGAAATAATAGTATTTTTTTGTTTTATTGTAAGATGGGTCATTCCCCTAAATACTAAGCGTGACATGATTTATTTCTACAGCAGGCTTGACAAATCCTCTTTTCTGACTTCATTCTTTGCACCAAACACTCATTTGGCCGCTGCCAGTTTGTGCTGTGATAACCTCAGGATGGGAGAACAAGCAGAAAATCTTTTAAAGCAGGAGGAGTGGATCTGTGCTCCCAGGACCTTCTCTTAGGACTGGTGTCCCGTTGTTTGTAGGATGAGCCAATGTTTATCTAATTACCATTTGAGAATACATTTCCTGCTTGCTGCACTGTGTTTTCTCTGCTTACACTTGGCAGTATTTCTGTCAGAGCATTTCTGTGAGCTTTACTTGCTTCCTTTGATTTTAATGTGCAGATCAGCGATGCCCTCTCAAGGTTAAATGTATTTTGTTTGTCCCTTTGCAGATCAGTTTGTCACGTTCTTTACAAATGTAGCAGATGACAAAAAGTCACATTCCATGACACACATGCAGCAGCTGGGAGGGTGGATTAAGGAATGTTCATATAATTGTCCACAATGCTGTTCTTGGGACATAAAGGTTATCTTTTATTTTTCTTTTTCAGAACTCCCAGCAAAGAGCAAACAACTTACTGAGGCAAAGTCTAGCATTAGATAAAGAAGCTAGAGGAAAAAGTGAGTCTGGTCGTAATTTTTTTTTCAGTGAGTTCATCAACTTGTATCTGACATATGTGGCTTCATCTCCTACCTCTTCTCAGCCCTGGTTTCCTAATTCACTCTGTTCTAACCTGTATCCTAACATCTCTTGGATGCCCGTTCCATTGAACTTGGCCCAACCACCTTATTTCCTTATCTGTTTTCCCTGCTCTGTTACTTCTGAACCTACAACCACCCTTCCTGATGTTGGTGAGAGCCATCCTTAACTCTTCCTTTTTTCATATGCTTCTAATGACCTCTTTTTTTTTCAACTTCTTTCTCTGAGTAATCTCTTTTGTGTTATCTCCAGTGTATTAGTATCTCCTTTCTAGCCATTGGCTTAGCTTTCCTGAATGGCAAGCAGTTTCTCCTCGTCCTGTCAGCCTCCACATGGCTCCTGCAGTACTTTGTTTGACCACTCAACATTATTGTTCCTCTTGGACTGTCTCGTTAAGTAGAATCTCATCTCCTTTCTTATAACTGATTCCACTTAAACCTCTAGTCAATTAACTCCATATTCCTTCCTCTACCTACTTGCCTATTTCTACAGCCTGCTTCCTCCAGCCTCTGTTTGTGTGGTGATCTCAACATCCCTCACTTCCATGTCCTCTTCTATGTCTTTACTTGCCAGGCATCTCAGGTAGAGCATTAGGAAGACCTCCACCAGGTTTGGTTTTCTGTTCCTTCTCCAAACTCAATGGTGCTATTGATATCCACAAGATGCTGATGAAATTGTTGTTGTTTTTTCTTCCCAATTTATCCATACATTTTATGAGAACGTTTACTTCTGATAGAAAGAAAGTCCAAGAAATTTGGCTCAAAACCTAGACATTTCTGTAGGTTGAAAAATATCCATGTTTTCAATCTGAAAACAGAAGTTTGACATCTGAAAAGCACTAATCTTTCATTGGAAACCTGTTTTCTGTTTTGTTAGAATAGTGTTAATGAGTTGGTTTTTTTTTTAACTTACTCCAAGTGTTACACGAAATACCAACAGTTCTTGTCAGTGCTGCTTTGCATGTGCAAGAGCTCGCCACCTTTTCTGCCCTCACTATTTGTTTCTCTGTCTGAATTTTGAACTAATTAGGATACAGGCTGATTGCTCATAGTACCTGGAATATCTTGTGTCCAGACAAAATAAAAATAATCCTTAGAGATTTTCAGTACTAGGGAAAATACATTAGGGTATGTTTGAAGTCGTGGGGTCATTGTTGAGGGACAGGGATGCGATTAAAAAATCCCTGCATGGCTGAGAATCATCGTTAATGTTTATTTGTTTGGATAACTTTTAGTTTTGGGTAATCGTGGTGTTGAAGTGAATAGCACCTGGTGTTTCTCTGTTTTGTATGCAAGGGAGAGTGGATAGGGAAAGACTGAGCATGAAGTTGCATCCAAAAGGCAGTGAAAAAGCCTACATGTGTCCAAGCTCTCTTGCAGCTGTGGTATTGCCCACATTTTGGACTGAGAGCCCAGGAGGCAGTGGAGTTGCTGTGTGTCCCAGGTTTTACTGGGAAGGGGTTGAATTAAGGCCACACATTCTGATGTTACACAGTGCCTGGGGTTGCTTCATGCTTCCCTAGCAGTTCTTCTGCAAAGCCATTGAGATTCACATGAGCTTGAATGAATAGCAGACAAAGCTGCAAGGTAGCAGTGCTGATAACCCTGACACCTTGGACAACATACTTGATTTCTGTGCTCTACCTGTCCAGAATTCTGAGGAAAAGCTGCACAAACCTCAATGGATGAGTGGGTGCACAGTCTTCAAGATAGGTCCTCCCCAGTCAACCTCTTTCTGTCTCCTGTTTCAAAGAAGGAATGGGAAGGTAAATGGTGGACACACTCAAGTTTAGAAGTTCTATCTGCTTGTCAACCTTTATATCAAATAAATTTGAAGTATCTGGGGAAAATAAAAATATGCAGCTTTTGAATTTTAAATGTACACTGAAGATCAAGTGTGCATGTAGATGGTGTATTTGTTAATTACTCTTAATAAAAGCCAACAAAACATTCCCTGGAAAAAAGCCAGCATTCATGCTTTTCATGAGATGTGATGCAAATCCCTCAGAAATCAGCATTTGCCTCACAAATAGACAGAACTTTCAGGAGAGAAAATAAGTGAGCATGGTCAACTTGCAATTTGTCTCTCATTTCACTTCGCGAGGTTTTTCAGCACAAATGAAGACAGGAGCAGAATCTCAGCAGAAGTCAGTGAATCCAAAATGGATTACACAGTCCAGAGTCCAGCCCCTGTTTTCCTAATCCATAGAAGAAGAAGAATCTGTCAAAGCTGGTTGGCCTGCCATCTGGCATGTATTTCCTGAGTCTGGCTGTAATCTTGGGATGATTTTTGCTGGCACATTTTCGGAATCAAAGAAAGGAAAATTTTGACCAATGTTTTCACTTTTACCTGGTTTCTCTGCTAGTAGGAAAGTTTGTAAAGGTTTGCTTTTTAATAGCTTTATTATTGGTCCATGATGTCAAAGAAACAAGCAAAAAGTTAGAGGGTTTTATGGTGAAAATTGCTAATATTTTTACATCTGTGGCAAGACTGGCAGTTTCTTTTGACCTCCTTGTGATCTGATGTGGCTTTGACTCTTGTGCATTTCCCAGATGCTATTGGTTTCAGTAAGAGGAAAGATACGAGGACATGGCTGGTGTGAGATCTGTGGAACCCATTGCAATACCTCTATCCCATACTCTTCCTCCAGCATCTCACCTAATGGGTTTTTCCCTGAACCTGAAGTAGCTCTGGGGAAGGGAAACATGAAAGTAGGAGAAGAGTTAAGATGATGTTCTGCTATGGTTGTACTGGTGCTAGAAACAGCACATCCTGTAAGTTTTATCTGAACTGAGAAACTAATCTAGGCTCTGCTGCCCTGTGTCATCTCTAAAGAAGGGACAGTGGCTCTTGGCTATATAGAATGTCCTGAGGTCAGTCTGAGCCTGCAGAGAACAGAGTTACTTCCCTCTTCCATTTCTTCCAGTCACCATTTCCTAATCTAGAGAGAAACAGAAAATCTCAGGAGCAAATAACAAGCCATGTACAAATCAGTGTGTTTGCATGCAACCAGCATAACTTTGATCAGGAAAATAGCAGGGCCACGTGGCAGCAAGAAAAATAGTCAAGCAGTGGCCGTTCCAAGCTGAAAAGTACAGGAAGGCAAAAATTCTGTGGGTTCCAGAAGGAGTTAGTCTGAATTTGAGTCCTACTACTGCTCCAAATTTATGCTATTGACTTTGGAAGTGAAACCTAGTCTCCAAACCATGAGTTATTCAGCCTGGAACAAGGAGAGTACCTATGTAATATACCTTGTTTGCTCCTGTGTGCTCCACTGTCACACTGACTCAGTGCTTTGTTGCTGGTTTTCAGGTCATGCTACAGAAGGCTGGAATGCAACACACCCAAAGTGTACATTTGGTAGGTGTTCAAGGCCAACTTGGACAGGGCTCTGGGCAACCTTATTTGGTGTCTGATTTAGTGGTTGGCAACTCTGCCTATGGCAGGGGGTTGGAACTAGCTGATGGTTGAGGTTTCTTCCAACCCAAACCTTTCTGTGATTCTGTGACATCAACAAATGAGGTTTTGTTTCATTTCTCTCAAACGTCATAGGATAGAGTCGATCTAAACCAAAATTTTCTCTGTCATTTTCTCTTCTCAGTTTTGGGCTGTGTGTTGCTGTGGTCATCTGTATCAGCAGCACCCCAGGCAGTCTGTAACCACTGATACTTGGCCTCTTAGTAATGTGCTTGGCTACTAAAGCATTCAGAACTGGGAAATCACTGTCCAGCAGTGAGGAGGGGAGTCTGACTTTCTGAGGCTGCAATTGGAGCGTAGGGCTTCATTTTTGTCACTCGGATTTTAGAAACTCACTGACCAGCAAGTGTTTCCTAGTACCAGGGTTCTTCAGCATCCTTCTGTCCTATGAGTAGATGGAACTTGTATTGGCATGGTGAAGTTAATGGTCTAGGTTTCCAAATTTCTTTTGCCGTGTGACAGCTTCTTGTTCTCCCCAATCTGTTGCCCTTGCTTATACAGAGCAATCAAATAAAAAAGGTCTTATGCTGTTGACGAAAATTCAGAGTTCTGTTTGCATGAATATTTGCCAAGCTTCCCTTCAGGCTGTTTACTCAGTATTTGTTAAATAAGATGGGGTAATGGTTATTTCAGGAAGCAGCCCACAATCTCTTTGCAAAGGTACTGCAATTCTGCTATGGAAATGAAGATCCCATTTGCTCCAGTGCATGCTCATTACCTTATTAGCAGATGTCACTCACCAAGATGGTCCTTTTGTTTCAGCTTTGGTGTTATGAAACAATATACTTTAAGCTAATCACTGTTGGAAAGGAGCAGCTTGCTTCACAGTCAATGACTCTGATGCCTTGGGTTGTTCATGTACAGATCTGCCTCTGTCTTGCCTTGATTGACAAGACCCCTTCTATAAATTTGTGCAATTAGGCAGCCCAGTAGCAGCTGCTAAGGAGATCTAGTCAGCACGAACCTGACAAAAATTGCTGTGTAGATCTCTTTCTGCTCACTCTGACATCCTGAAACACCATCTGCAATTTAAAGCTGCAGAAGGAGATCTGACTCCAACAAGTTGGGTGAGTGTGCTTCTGTGTTTGCTCTGTGTCACGACTCTGGCTCATGAATAAAGCAGTAGGTTTTGCTGAGGTGGTGAAGAATACGTGTTTGATGTGTTTGGAAGGGTGTCTCTGCTCTCAAATGTCTGCTATTAAAAATAAGGAATTTAGGTTTCTTCTTTAACTGTTGAAGCTCATAGATCAGCATTTATTTATTTAAACATCTGTGCATGCACAGCCACGTATATGAAGGGTTCACTCTCGCAAACACCATGACCATGTGCTGATCTAAAATTCCAGTTTAGCTAATTTAAAGCATTTTAGTCTAATAGGAGCATAGAGGGACAAGGCAGAAAGTCTAAGCTCTTTAATGTGAAACATATCCACCTGAGGACAGAGCCCAGTGCAGGGCTGTGCACCATATTCTCTAGGCAACCTTCTCCCTCTAAATTAAAAGTCAAGCCTGGGGTTTCTAGGTAGGTGTTTTAAATGCAAGGCAAATATATGAGGTATAAAGTGGATATGATGGCTTAGAGCTTGAGGTACATTCCACTTCTTTCTTCTTCTGACAGTTTTCCAGAGAGACTGATTGATTTCTTCATCAAAAGTTTGAGGTTGAAAGGCAGCAAATGTCAGGGGGATTTGGCCGATGTCGGCTGTTTGGAGGGCCTCCTCTGGTTACCTTGGCCATGTCCATCCCTGTCCAACCAGCCCCTCTTACAGGTTTGGTGGAGTTAGAACTGACTGTAGTGTGTACAGAGGTGGAAAAGAAGGGCTGCATTCATGACCCAGCACCAGCTGAGTGGTGGGGTACTGGTGTTGGCAGCACTGATACCACTTTTAGGAGATGCTGACCTCTCTGTGTGTGTGCACTGAGAGGACGACCAAAACCCATCTGCACCTTTTGGCCTGGTGCAAGCTTAGAGCAGCCTAACTGGTAGGAAGGCATTTGCTGCATAATAAGCTTGCAGTATGGAAATTTCTGTGGCAATTGTATTCAGGCTGTTGCAATAAGACATTTCCCTTCTAGGAGCAGGTGACTCCTCATCTTCTGTCTTCTCTTGGGCTGAGTGAAGAGGGGGAACACTGTGCCCAAGAGGTGGAAAGGGATTCCATCTCTAGGGCTGAACCCATGTGCTAGGTCCAGGGGCGAAGGGACTTCTTGGCCCCTGGACTGTGCCACTATCTTGGCTCTCCCAATCCTCTCCCTTCTGCTGTAGCATGAAGCTCTCCTGTGTGACCTTGGATGTCCTGCTGCTCCTGCTGCTGGCTGGCCATGGAGGCACGGAGACCTCTGCCATCGACCTGCGCACCTTCATTGGCTGCGCTGTGCGTGAGTTCACCTTCCTGGCCAAGAAGCCTGGCTGCAAGGCGCTGCGGATCACAACAGATGCGTGCTGGGGACGCTGCGAGACCTGGGAGGTGAGACTCTTTCCCCAAGAAAAAGGCATTAAACAGTGAGATAGTCAAGAACCGTGTCCTGCTCTGCGATTCCATTGCAGTGCTTTGGTGCAGTTGGTTCCCTCCCTCCTTGAGCTGTCTCAAAGGGGATGCGCATCATGTGATCATATTAATGAACTGCTTGCGTAATACTCATATTATGCAATTTGAAAGCCTCTTAAAGCTCAGACACTTAAGGAGAGGAGGCCTTTATTACTTTACTGGAAGAAAATTCCTTTGAGATTAAGATGGAGCTCTTGCTTGAGAGGTAATATATTTTGTTCCAAAAAAACCTATCCCAAAGATTATGTCTGTTTCTAATTTGGCCCTGTTTTAAATCACAGGTTTGTATAAATAAGAAGTAGCTTTGGGGTGTAGAGGGGCAGAAAGAGCATAAGTCTACACACACTTCAGAGAACAAGTTGCTGACCCTCATTGCCTTTCTGTCACTGAACGGCTCAAGGGACCAAACCCAGGTTAATTTATTCAGCAAAGTTCCTGTGACTGCAGAGTGAAATACCACAAGGATGTAGTTAATGCTGAATGCATTTGGATGTAGGGTCAACAGCTTCTACAGAGCCTCACAGCATGCTTGGATAGAGGAGTTGGTAAGAGGGAGGGTACCTGGATATCTTCTTGCTGAAACATTGCATCTGTTCTTTTCCGTGCCATCATTCTCCATTCCTGGGGCAGGCTCTTGGCTCAGCTTAGAGAGAAAGAAAGAAAATGCTCAAGTGTAACTTCAGGCTGCTCCCCATCTGTATGAGGGAGGGGATTTCAGTGGGCTCCCTCCAGTCCTGTCTTTGGAAAATGGGTGCTTCTCTTGAGGAAAATAACACTTCAGCAAAATCCATGCTACCATGGTTCCCCGTGGGAGTTTGGGGTATAGGACCTTCGGGCTCCTGCCTGCTTTTGTTTCTTGAGGTCTCTGGCCTAGCTGTTCATCTTATGAAAAACTGCTAACTTCAATGCTGCCTGCAGTGCCAAGTACACTTCCCATGGCATATATCTACTGGACTTTGCAGGATGTGTAGCCTAATTGCTGCTGTTTCCGTGGCCCCTTCCGTCTTGATCCAGTGACTCCACTGTTCATTCCTCTTGAGAAAACTGGGAACCCCGATGTTTGTCTTGCATCTTGCCTGATGCCAGCATTTCTCACCCACAGAGGCCACTACTGGAACCTCCTTACATTGAATCTTACCACCGTGTCTGCACCTACAACGAGACCAAGCTGGTGACGGTGATGCTGCCCAAGTGTGCCCCTGGTGTGGATCCCTTCTACACCTACCCAGTCGCCATACGCTGCGACTGTGACTTCTGCTCTACGGCCACCACCGAGTGTGAGACTGCCTGAGGTCTCCTTCTGCAGGTCAAGTTCCTCCCTGGCTCTACACCTCTGCTACCTCACAGAGGGTGTGGGTCAGCCCAGAATTTGGTCTCACCATCTAATGCTCCCAATCACTGACTTCTCTGGGCAGATGAGGTTTAATTCCCTCTTCCTTTGCTGTAGAAATGTAGAATGTGACCTTACAATAGCAAATCCCATGGAAGAAGAGTTGATGCTGTTTCCTTTCCTTCCAGGCTTTACGCAGTGTGTGAGCTTTCTTCATGCTCAAAGTGCACATGGGCTGAGCAGTAACAGAGGGGCTGGAAACATAGAGGCATTACAGCTGGTAGAACAGCTTCTTCATTCATTTTAGTTTTAGCACCTTCCCAGTAATGTAAGAGTGATTACCAGCATTTCTCCCTCTTGCCTCTTCTGCTTTTCTTACACTGAGGTCTGTCAAGAGTATCGGTCATAGAAAAGGCCATAAAGCCAATAAAATGGAAGCAGGTATCAAATTGCCACCTTGAACCTAGGGTGAGTACATCCTAGGCCTTGACTCAGCCAAGAACTTGAGCTCGTGCCTGAGTGTTCTGATTAATGTCAGTGGACTTACAATTAAGTACATATTTCAGTGATTTGCTTAATTGGAGCTCTTCTGCTGAAAAAATCTTACCTTACAAGAGGTGATTTTTTAAAAAACAGAAAGAAGCACGTTGAATATTTAATGAACTGAGATGCATTTCTTCCCATCCTGCTTTTGTCCAGGATTGCCCAGGAGGATAATTGGCTTCATGTAAAACCAAAGAGGCTCTGCATAACCCAAAAGGCCTCTCTTGACAGTTCCCAGAGTTAGAGGGACCAAGCCAAAATGCAATGCTCATGGTTTGGTTTCAGCAAGTCTTGGCCAAGGTGATGGGAAAGAGGGGGCTATGAAGGGTGTTCCCACACTTCCCTACACTGTCAGCCACATAAGGACTTGTTCCTCAGGAAGGAGATGCACAGAGGGCAGCCAGAAGTGCTCGTGGGAGTGCAGAGGAGTTGTCTGATTGCCAATAATGCAGCCACCATGAGTGGGACAGGTCCAGGGTAGGGAAGGCAGCAGACATGCTGAGGGATGGTTCACACCTCTTCAGACCCACTGTCTGTACACTGGGCGACGCATGGGAGCTGCTGCAGCATCCCCCTTCCATAGAACACAGCTGTGTAAGTGCCTTTGTCCTCCAGCTCCCACCTGGAGGAGGACAGATCCACATGCATCCCTCATTTCTCCCCCCTGAACAAAATAGGAAATGATGTGAAAGCATCAAAATTTGGCTAAATGCAAGAGACTCACAGGAGCTTACAAAGACAGCTTCTCAGATAGCCATTAGGAGAGAACTGCTGCTGAGAGGATGTCAGCACCTGCCTTTCCCTCTGATTAAGTGTCTTCTGGATACAGTTCCTCCATTCCCACTCTTGCGTGCCTGAAACTTCCCCAAGTGTCCTGTCCTTGCTGAGACAAATCATTTTGTTTTTAATTTGAACTGCAGTGTATTAGTTGCTGTCATGTTTTGTCAGTGGAATTGTGAAAGCTGCCCTGTGACTGAGTAGAACGGAGAATATTTTATCATCTGCCTTCAGTAGTTCTGAATTCCATGTCAAACAGCAGCAGGAGCAGTTTCCTGGTGATGGTGAGTTTAACTGCCTTAAAAAAGTCCTTCTGTTTTCTTTCAAATTGCAGCTCACAGTCTCTCTAATCTCATTATTGTTCTAAGCAGCATCACAACTACTATGGGAAACCTACAAATTATTTTATGTCCTTAATAAAACCCCCAAATTGTATTATGGATGCAATTTAAATCAGTGTGTCCTTCTTTATTTATGCATAAAGCTTTCTCACACAGAATATATGCAAGCTCCTACGAACTCTTTGCCAGAGCTGTGAACACCTGCAAAACATCTCCTCGTTCCTAATGCAAAGTCATTTCCTTTGCTGGGTTTCTCTCACAGAGTCTGGCTGTGCTATAATCTCGGGATTAGAAATGGAGTTAAAAAATGGCAAACTTCCTTCCTCTGCAACCAACGGGAAATATGGGCTGTACCCAAATACGGTGAGGCAGTAGAAACCTTAAGCAAGTGTTCAGAAGGAAGTACTGCATGATGTGAAAGAAGGTTTTGATTGATGTGGCAGCATCCAGACTCAAGAGGCGGAAGAGAAGGTGTGGGAAGAATGTATTGACTGAATCTTAGCTAACACTTCTGGATGGTCTTTTAAGGAGAAGAGCAAAAGTGAAAAGATGCTGTGGATTGCTGTGGGTGACATAATTATGGTGAATGTACGTCCTTTCATACAATGTTAGAATCAGAGAATGGTTTGAATTGACCTTACACACCATCCAGTTCCAAACCACTGCCATGGGCAGGGGCACATCTCAGCAGATCAGGCTGCTTAGGGCCCCATCCAACGTGGCCCATCCAGGGCTGGGGCATTTACAGCTTCTCGTGATTCTTGTTGCTGGTCATTGCAAATATCAGGCATTTTTTTTAGGTCTTAGGCTAGTAGGCCTTAATTGTAGCAAATTTTCACCAATTTTGATACTTGGAATCAGGCCTTTCAGCTTTCAGTTCCTTTATGCTGCAGCTGGGATGTGATGTCCTGCTCAGAATTTCCGGGCAGTCAAAGTAACCCATACCGTTCAGAGAATGAAGGTTCCCCTTCCCAAACTGCCTTCATCTCCTTGGGGACTTTTTAATGCTCTGAAGAGCTGTAGGTTTGTATATCACCTTCCCACATGTCAAAGCAGTTAAACAGCCTTTCTGTCTTTGGTGTACGAATTTGCATGGAGTGTTTGTGACAGAGGCCATCACATCTCACATACTGTTTCACCAGTGGAACCCCCCCCAGCACATTGATTGTCCCCTTCACCTGGACACCAACCACCAACACCAGGCAGAAATCTTCATAAACTGCCACAAAGACCTCTTGAAAATTTTAATCTGTCATGACTTCCACTACCTAAAAACAAGAGAAAGAAATTATGCCCTATGTGTAGGAGGGAACTTGTCCCTGTGAGAATGGTACTTGCAAAGCATGGCCAGAGAGAATGCCTGAGTGTTGAACCATTTACAGTTGTTTACCTTCCAGGCATAATTTCTAAGCAGAATTTAGGATGTTTCTACTCTGGAGGACACGTTCAGGAGCTTGTTGTTAACCACAGCACATCCTCCATTCTGTTGCTTCCTGGAGAGTCTGGACACAGAAGGTCTGGTGACTAACACCAGCTTCCTCCCATGGCACGTCAGTCAAACTATTTCAGACTGTGTACTCTGCTTCTGTGAATTGCCCCGGATGCTGTGGGGATGTATCCATTCATAGCAGCTGGGGATTTGGGCTGTGGTGCCTCTTTGTAGGGACAGACCTTGCTTTCTTTGTCGTTGCTCTGTCATGGACTTCCCCAGGGAGAAGCTGGTGAGCTTCACAAGCTGCAGAAACGTGAAGAGTTTAGCCCAGTCAGAGCTGGGGGTGCTGTTGAGGAATGGTGGTGTCTGTGGTCTCAATTTGAAGGCTAGACTACTGGTTGATGGGATTGTTTCTGGTGTGGAAATGCAGATGAAAAGCTGGGTAACGAAGGCAGCATCTCCCTTCCCCTTCCCTTTCCCCTCCTCCTCTCCTTCCCCATCCCTCCCTCTCCCCTCCCTGATATTTTGTGCTGAGTTTAGGAAATCTGGAGCTAGTCATATTCTTCATTCCAGTACTGCCTTTAAGGACTATCTTTCCTCACATAACTTCTTTAGCCCTCTAACCATTTTCCTTTCTTTCTTGCCTCTCCCTGTCCTGTCTCACATCTGAGCCAAGTATTAGACAGCTCATCAACTTCAATGCCATTGCTACAGTTTTGTTGGAAGGTTTTGTTATCCACGTGTTAGCTTTATCAGATGGTTATAACCTCCTCTCAAAACTCTCAATACTTGGGCTAATGTTTTTCCTAGCTGCTTTTCCAAGAGAGCTCCTGTGTCTGCAAGGCCACAGCACACTGGCTTCTCTCTAAAACACTTTAAATATTCACTCAGGGGAGAAAAAAAAAACAAAAACAAATTGATGGCGCTGTGGTATTTCAGAGGAGACCACAAACAGTAATGCCAAGAACCCTTTATCTAAAGAAGAAAAAAAGAGGAACATCTGGAAGAGTAACAAACCAACTACCTCAAGCCCCCACTTCTCCACATTCCAGTCTGTAGGGAGTTTGGTTGAGCAGCACTTTCCCAAAAGGGATGTGCCTGAGACCTCTCAAAGCACAGTGTCAGCAGTGTCATCTCCTGTTTAAAGTTTTGCATTGTTGGAGGGGAGACTGGAAGGTGCAGGTGGTCGCAGGACCATTGTGTATGTCAGGGTGTGTTTTTCCTGCCTGATGAGCATTTGGGACAATAGGTAGAGCAGCACACCTTCTTCAAATGATGCTGTCAAAATACTTAGCAATACTTTTATTTTGTTAAAATAAACTATGTACAATAGAGGATATTAATATGCAGTTACAATATACAATAATTACATGTTTAAAAGAGGGTAAGCAAAAGAGTACAGAATCATCGTGCTGTAGATAGGAAACTAATACTGTCTACATGATTTTTAAAATATGTGAAACAATTCCTGGAAATTCTTGGTTTGAAATTTTATTGCTTTGAGTTGAACTTTGAAGATTTGGTTCATCTTTGAAAAGACTTATGTCACTCAGAAGTCAAACATAGCTTTCTAGTACTTGTTCTTTGGTTTTACCACCCCTATACTCCAGAGATATTGCACATAGTGACTTGTGAGAGAGAAATTCTATTGCTCACATTGAATAAATAACTGTTTTCCTTACTGTGCTAACAGCTGATAGGTGACGTGTTAGGTCCTGATTTGGGCTGAACTCATTGCGTTTGCTTCACAATCAAACTCAATGTGAATAAATTGTTACACTGGTACTCTAAGTATTGCTGAAATTTTATGCAAAAGGAAAGGAAATAAACGTTCTCAGGGAAGCAGGGAATCTCTTTGCAGTGATATTCCTGTACAAGTGCATTAACATCATAACAGATTCAGCTGGATTCAGTTATCCTTGCACTCCAGGTTTGTTTCCCTGCTCCTCCCCTCTGCAGCCTTCCTCTGGGAAGCTCTCCCAGTCACAAAGTGCTGCTGAGCTCCAATGTGACTCCATGTGACTCCACCTCCAAGCCCCGTTCATGGATCATGCCATCGGGATGTGGGCATCTGTCTTATGCCTTCCCACCTGGCAACCTGGCCTCACCACCCAAAGTCACTTTTGCTCATGAGTGAATTAGGCTTTGGCAGCTTTATGTTAGTGTTTGTTCATGAATTAATATTTACAATTTTGGGCTCATTTACTCCATATTGGCAGGACAGTTCTGCATTCTGCCAGTTCAGTAATGCTGGTAGAGCAGCTGCCTCCTTTGGGCAAGTGTGTTGGGACAGTTGGTATAACAGTCACACTATGGATATTGCTTACACCCGAGCTACTTTGACAGGTATCAGACAACAATTTTTACATGCTATCAGTACAAATAACTGTTGTGCCAGAAGACCTGACAACTGTAGACTGGTGGTAATTGTTTGCTGTGAATTCATTAACCTCTGATCAAAGTCAAAATTTGCCAGCGATGATATCAAGGAGAGCTCAAACTGATTGTCAACAAAACCAATCCGAAATTCCATCTGGCATCCTGAATGCTACCATTCCACTGAGATGGAATGAAATTTAATGACAGCAGTGAGTGCAGTGTCAAACTCAGTGAAGAAACCTGTTTGTCTTGATATTACACTGTTAGTGTAATCATTTTCACCTTCAGCCTCAGTGATGGTTGAAAACAGGAGTTACAAATCCCATCTCCAAAGCTTGAGCTAAAGATCAGATCAGCAAAGTCTCCAGATGCCTTATTTCTTTTGAGAGTAAGCAGACAGTGGCCAAGAGGTACAAAAGATTCTTGGACCTGGCTCAGTATATCTGTGTGCTCAAGGCTTCGTCAGTCACAAAATAAAGGGCAGAAAAAGAGGAAATATAATGAGACTCAAATGCTTTCCACATTAGTCATGTGTGGAGCCCATTGAAATCCTCCATTGTACTCACGAGAATTGAAATGAAGCCAGAACACTGCATCTTTGAAAATCCTGTCCTTAAATTAGAGTTGGAAGAAGCGGCCAAACACCGCATTATGGTTCTGGAAGGACAGGGGAATCACGCTCAGTGTTATTTCTGTTAATAGTATTTTCAAAGTCAAAGGGATTTTTCATCACTGACAGGAATTCGTATGAGTTTCTGCGTGTTGCTATGTGATAGATGGGTTTGTGAGCTGATTTGGCAAAAAGTTTCTGACACTTTTGGTTCTGTTGGGGTTCGTGGAAACCTGCTCATGGGTTTCTGGAAGCTTTAACTGAAACAAAGAAAGTAAAATGAAACTAATAATTAAAAAAATGCCATCCTAATTATGGGCATACTCTTAACATCTTAAAATGAAATTTCATTGTAATGTGGCTCTGGGCCGTCATTTTGCAGCTGTCCAACAGCAGAAGAGAAGATGCTGTTCTTCCGTTGCATTCATCGCTCCTAATCAATATTTTTGTCCCCAAAATATTTCTATTCATGTTTTGTTTCATTAGGTGAAGAGAGCTGAGGTCACAAGCCACTCCTGAAGTCCTGTGGAGGCTTTCTCCTGCCCTCACAGGGTCTCTGTTCACCAAGAGGAAAACAGGCATTTATAGCTGAGTTATCTCCGCTTTTACTTAGAGCACAAATGCATCTGGAAATTATCTGACAGAGGTTGCTCCATGCTCACCTCCTGTCACAGTAAATACCCCTCCACTCCTCTAGAGATGTATGTCCAGAAAATGTTGTTATTTATAGATTGTACGTTTTAAGCAAGGTAAAACGAATTGCATGTACTCTTCAGGCAAAAAAAGAAAATGTGAGGAGTGATGCATGTGCAGCCTGATTCCTGCATTCAACCTGCTCATAGAACAGATGGTCCTTGGGCTAATATGAGCATATGTTGTGCTGCTTTGGTGGAGGAGGCAAATGTGCCTTCTTCATTTGTGCTTGTATTTCAGACCAGCCTGCCTTGGGGCAGCTTGATGCCAATGCAATTTATTTTTAATCCAGATGGGTTTTGGTACAGTGAGTCAGGAGGTATTTGCTATGCCACTGGGGAAAAAAAAACTGGAGAAAAGGTCATGGACTACCAGCAAGCTATGTGAGCAAATAGGCATCTTTCATATTTGATTAGAAGGGCGTTTACTGATGGAGGTGCCAGCTCATATGGTGAAAATAAATCTGTTAGCCACACATTCAGTGTGTAATTGGCCACTGTGTCGCTTGCTGTATGATGCTGGTTGTGATGATGGGAGGCAGCGGTAGAAGTTGTTTGCAAGAACTTCTACAGCCTTTTCCAAGCTCCTGTGAAGGCCTCTCAAATTGGGTCTCTGGAGTCTTGCGATGGTATCTTGCATGAGATCTTGACAGCTGTGTTTGTTTTGAGCTGAAGCAGTGCTTTAAGAGAGGAGAAATGTGCGAAATATCAGTGACAGCCATTGATGATTGCTTCAGTGGTGCTGCTGGATGCAGTGTGAGTTCTACACTTAGCAAGAGGAGCTTCCTTTCTCAGCTACACTGATCCTTCATGGCACTTTTTCAGTGTGTTGAAGTACAAGATGAGTGTCGGGTCCAGTGGAAGTCAAGGGAATGATCTGTATCACGCCACTGGCGCTAATTGGACCTAATTCAAAGCAGCACGAGACATGAAAGACTGGTGATGAGCTGATGGTTAGACTAGATGATCTTAGTGCTCTTTTCCAACCTTAATGATTTTATGAGTCTGTAGCAAGCTTTTTGTTTCTTGGACTGATGAAGTGGCTTGCTCTTCATGACCTTGAGCTACACATTGCTTTGACTGTTGGTTTTGCAACCTGGACAGCTGGGGGAGCTCAAATTGAGAGCTGCTCCTCACCTCTCCTGGAGGACACAAGCTCGTGGCAATTAGGCCCGGTGAAACAAATTGCTGCTGTGTGGGATTGGAGCCTTGTTTCCATGTTCTTCTTTGTGAGAGAAATTCAAGGTATCAACTCCTCATAGAAGTTCAGAAGAGGCCAAAGAGGATGCGTTTTCTAGGAGCTAGCAGATTTCAAGCTATGATGAAGTGTTATCAGGCTGTTAGCAAAGGCAGCTGTCAGGAAGGGCTTTGACAGTGCTTGCATTAAAATGACGTGCTCAGATAGGTTCCTGGGGTGGTTCATAGCCTTTATGACTATCCTACCCGCGTTCCTTTGAAGGTAAAGTCCAGGTTTGATTTCCAGTTCATCTAACAGTGAGAAAACCTATTTCTGTTCAGCTGGCAGTCACATATTGATTTTCTTTTCTTGTTACTAATGGTGCTTGAAAATAACTTGAAATTTCTCTCTGTTGCCTTACACGTGTGCTTGCACTGTGCCTGGTGTTTAGATATTTCTTAAAATAAGGATTGCTGCCTGTCCAGATACCATCTGTTGCTTTGTAGGAAAGGTATTAGGTATGACTTGCCAGATAGTCAATGAGTCTGCGTACATCTGCCTACAACACCTCCCTGTGCTATTCCTTCCTGTCCAAAACAGCAGATCCTTGAAAAAATGCCACGTTGGATGGATGAATGTGTGTGTATAACCTAATGCAGGGCTGATGTTTATGAGCCCTGCATTAGCCATGTCTTTAAAAAAAAAAAATCAGTTTCTTTTTTTGTTTGTTTTGTTGGAAGGGAAATGAAAAATAAATGGAATACAGAGTGTGGATTTCGACCACTCACCCACGCTTGCAGCTCCCAAATGACAAATTTTGGTCTCAGCTTGAAAAACTTGAAATTGCACCATTTTGCAAATTTGATGCGATAGACTTTGTAAATACAAATAAAACCCTGGTTAGTCGTAATATTTTTTCCCTATATCTGCTTTGAGTGCTGTGCAACAATTTGTGCAGGGTGCTACAGTTAAATAAATCAGGATAGCAGCATTTTAGCTTCTTCATCCCCGTATTTGCCTGCTTTAGCAGCGGGGGTGGACTTGATGATCTCTGGAGGTCCCTTCCAGCCCCTACAATTCTGTGACTCTGTGATATGTTTTTTTCTAAGTTATGTTTTTCTCAGACCACTGCAATTACGTTAATGGTACAACTTCCTATATGATTTTGTATGTCTGTTCTATACCATCCCATCAGTATTAATAGGCACCCCTGATACCAGGCAAAAATATCATTTGGTTGTTATGGCTTTCACTGAAACATGCAGGGAATGCTGTATTGCACTTTCCTCTGTGCTCGTTATTTTACTATAAGCTCAGCAATTGGTCTGAATTGTTGTTTCCTCAGAACTGTATTTTGTAAAGCTCTGCGAATACCTGGCAGCTCCAAACTGAGTGTTTCCATTGCACTTCAGCTACAGCAGACTTCACTTACTTTAACCAGAGAGTTGCATATAGGCTAATGCTTAGCAGCAGCCTAAATCACAAAGCCATCACCCTGTTTTATTTCCACTGAAGCAAAGAGCAGCACAGTGAAGCTCTCATTATTTTTTTTTCTGTTGAAACCCTTCTTTTATTTTTCAGTGGATTTTTGGTCACTCCTAGTTTTCCTCATGCTCTTCTAATACCGTGTTACACGTCTCAGATCAGCTGATTACTGATGTCCCCTCTGTGTGAATGCTCAGTGCTGGGACAGCAGCACAGCCTCTATGGCACAACATGAGCTCCTTCACCAGGCTCAGCTCTGTCCTCACTCCGAGCTGTGCTGTGTCAGTTCATTTCTCTGGGACACGATCTAAGATATACACAATGATTGCTAGTAGTAAAGAAGCTCTCTTTTGTACAGCTATTCATTAGTGTAATTTTAGCTGTCGTCCATGCTTTGTGTGCAGCACAAGAGGTGGTGAGTGGCACTGACCTCAGCTTTGCTCAGTATTGATTGATTCCTATTGGAAATGTTTTGTGTCTGATCTGGTTTCTGTCAGTGTCTGTGGTAAATAAAACTTGTGCTCAAGCTAAAACAGGCTAACATCCATGGCTATAGGATGGTATGTCATGATTGTTCCCTTCTGTTTGCTGCTTATTTTGAGCAGTTTACAAATGCTGATTAGGGATGCTTCTTTTGCGAGGAGTTATATTAGAGGTCTCTGTATTTTCTGGCATGAATTTTTGCTTGGGAAATGAAATCCACAGGACAATCTCATGGCACAGCCATTGTTTCCAAACACAGATGCCCTTTGAGCTCACCTCTGAGTATCAGTGTTGCTGTGATGTGCAAAAGTACAGGTTTCCTGGAGAAGCTTTAGTGGAAAGGCACATTTTTTTAAACAGCACAGGGAGCAGCTTGTGCTCCCTCAAAGTCTGGACTTCCCACCCCTGTTCTAAGGGCTGCAGCCCATCTTCTGAAAGTCCACTGCTGAGAACTGCAACTTAAATGGCACTTAGTGCAGTGAGGAAGAGCAGGAGCGAAGCGAAATAATGAATGAGAGGAGGGGGACCACAGTAAATCACAATGATTATAACTCTGCTTTGATAAGGTTTTTATATGAGATACTCTAAAAAAATCATAAGGCACTTGGATTATCTTAAAGTACTTGAGATCAGCGTGACCTTTGGCTTTTTGGCTTTTGCTATTTTTCTTTGCTGGTTGAGATGTAGAAATCCAGCTGATCTATAAGGTAATTTTTCAGTTGCCATGGCAATGTGCCTCTTTCATGTTCTCAGTTTGGAAAGGCAATTGTTCCAAGCTGGTATTTCATGTCCAGGGCGATATTCTTTGGTGGCAGAATACCTTTGTCTCAGTACATGAATGCTAAAACACTGTTCTTCCTTTCCCAGCTTATGGAAACATGGCTCAGCCTGAGTATTCCCTTGTACAAATAGAGTTACTTGCATTTTTTAGTTTTAGAACATTCCTTAAGTCTGGAGGTAAACGTTGATCTGTTTTAAAAGCAACACACTGACACTGTGAAGTTGCACCATTAAGTGAATCGCTCCACCTTTGTTTCCATGCAGATTGAACAAACAGAAGTATATCCTGAAGTAATGAATTTTATAAAAGTAATTCAAAAGTTCATCCTACCTATAGTGTATATCTTACATAGTAGATTTCTACGTATCTCCATGTCCTTTCAGTCATTTCAGAATAAATTCCTAAGTACTGCAAATTCTTAATTTTGATCAATTCTTGCTTAAGGCCACAAATGGAGTTTTTTCTGTTTCTTTTATCCCTTTTTAATTTTTTTTTTTTTTTTGCCAGACAGTGCCTTCTTCTTATTCCTAAGGTGAAGAAGAGTCAAGCAGGGGCAGGCATCCTTGTTTCTGTTGGTTCAGCACAGTCTGCCATGGTGGTAACAGGCTGCATACAACTCTGAAGGTTTAGGAAAGCACCTAGACAAGAGTTGGCCCCTTGTAATACAGCTTGGAGGTTTCACAGAATGGAGGGCTCCTATTTGGGTAAAAAGGACCCCTTTCTGGTCATGTTCCCCTTTTCAGTTGCATATGACCTTCATTGCCTTTCTAGCCTGCTTGGTTTCATTGAACTCATCTCACTTTTCTTTCCAATTCATACAATGGTGCAGCATCTGTGGCACTTTGCACAGTGCTTCTTCTTCTTCTTGGGATGGAAAATGGTCAGGATTGCTTCATCAAAGACAGTCTTAAGGCCTTTCTGTGTGAGGGCTGAGCACTCCAGGTAGCACTGTGCTCCGATCTGAAGGAGAAGAGAGAAACTGTGAGTACCCACTGTCCAGAGAGGTGAAGTAGGATGAGGACCATTGTTTTTATACCTGACTGCCTATAGTATTGAGGGGCAAGCCCAGTGGTCATCCTTAGTGAGAGAGCACCAAGTGTTGTCTAATATATCAATGCAGAAAAGATGTGTTCTGTTCCTGTGTTCCGGCTACCAAACATGGGGGAATGCAATGAGATGAGATGAAATGAAAAGTAGGGATATTAGATGCTCTTGAAGCACATTTCCCATTTATTTTGGAAATTGGCTGTGGTGTTCTTGGTATCTGTCACTGGCTAGAGGGGCTGTGGTGTGGCTCAGGACTTCTTAGCATTGTAAGCCAAACTCTCTTCCCCACCAACCCTTGATGAACCAGAACTGAAGTGCTTCTGTCTGCTATGGGAAGAGAACTGGTGAAGGGGGTGGACTTTGTACAAGTGTGCCAGAAAGGCAGCTCTTAACTGCTACTAGATGAAGTAGGCAGTAAGATCTGTTTTGTTGCCCCTTTTCCCCACTACAGCTTTGCCTGGAGGTAGGTTGGGTGCTGCAGCAAAGCAGTGGGCTCAGGAGCCAAAATCTGTTTCTACTTCCAGGGTGTTTGATATCTGTCTGGGACCATTTAATTGAGCCCTAACAAAAATTTGCCTTGAATGAATGAAACCCAATGGAAAGCTGTGATCAATTGATTTCATGGGACTCCAAAGAGTTATTACCTCCTTTGCCAGCTTCACGCCGTGCTCGTAGGTGAGTGGTTTCTCCTTCATGTAAAGCAGACGAGCCAAAGTTTTGGGATCATCTCGCAGATCAATCTAGTAGAAAATACACAAAACCCGTGCTCAGTACCACCTTACTGTAATTCTTGAAAGATATATTTGTAGGTTTACAAGCCCATAGCCATATCCTTGCACAGGGATGTCTGTCCTCCCAGCATGGGATGAGAATTCAGAAATGAATTACATATGTATTTTCCTTTTTTTCCTTTTTTAAATTTTCTGTTTGACATGGATTAGTTCTAATTGGCCAGTTATCAGGCCACGGCTCAGGTGGCTGCAGCATAGTGCAGATGCATTTCTCAGTGGCTTTCACAATACATTATGGAAAGTTTTGGTAGAAGCCTGAGCCACATTGGAAAGGGAGTCTGCTGTGATCCTGCATTGCATCACCTGTAAAACACAGTGACAGACCAGGCAGACCCAGCTCTGGCTGGCTGACTTGAAGTAAAATCCTTTATTTCTATGGAAGATATCAAAGTGAAACATTCTGGCATTTCATAACCATCCATTTTCAGATTGTGTGTTCCAAATGGTAGTATTTTAAAACCTCTGTTTTAGAGTATCCCAGTGTGGGAAACTAAACCAGTGTTTGAATAACTGGAATTTCCTATGGCATGAGGATTTTATTTTTGCTCAGAATTTGATCTCTTTCTCTAATTTGGTTTAGGTTACTGCCCAGCGATTGGACATTTTCCTCACTTTAGCATCGTTGCTTCTCATGATGTCTGCCCAGTGGGTGTCTTGGAAACCCATAGATTCATAGGTTTTAAGCTGAAACAAAGTGCTTTGATTGTTCAGTCTAACATCCCCTAAAGCACAAGTGGGATGGTGAGTCAGTAATTGTGGTGTTGATGTAAAGCATGAGGGAGGCTATTTCCTTCCTATGTCTCTAAGTAAGTTGTTTGGCTAATTGTTCTTTCTTAAAGTTTAGCTTGAATGTAGCTTCTGCTTCCAGCCACAGCCTTTGGTATTTGCTTTTTCCCCCGTTCAAGATCTATCAGAAATCTTTTATCTCTACAGGATTTTTTTTGCCTTGATACCATATTAATATACATATGAATAAAGAGTTTTTCCAGTTGTGACTAACTCAATGGGACAACTGCATGTTGGCTTCCATTCTCAATCTATGACTTTCCCTCCAGTGCTGAATTCTACCTTTCATATGTGAAGTCCAATAGGAAGCCTCAGCCTCCAGCCCTTAGCTCTGAGGTTGTGAGGACCTCTGCAGAGATGAGCTGTGCTCAGAGGAGTGTTACCTGTGTTCCTATGAGGACATAAGGCACATTGGGCATGCAGACCTTCAGCTCAGGTACCCACTCCTCCTGGACGTTGTGGTATGAGGCAGGGTTTACCACCGAGAAGCAGATCAAGAACACGTCCGTGTTGGGGTAGGACAGGGGTCTCAGCTGGTTGTAATCCTCCTGCAGAGAGAGAATGGCAGTGTATTATGGGATGGTGGAAAACGATGGGTGAAGAGAATGCATAATCTCGTGACAGACTGCTCAGCTCTGTCCCTTCATGTGCATGTGCAGTAACAGCCTTTGGGGAGCTGCTGAGCTCTGCTCTGCCTTGGTGGGGTCACATCTGCAGTACTGTGCCCATTACTGGGGTCCCTAGTTCAAGAAAGATAGGGAACTGCTGGAGAGAGTCCAACAGAGGGCTACGAAGATGGTTGAGCCCTGGAACATCTGCCTTCTGGGAAAAGGCTGAGAGCCCTAAGGCTGCTCATCCTGGAGAAAGGAGACTGAGAGAGGATCTTCTCTGAAGGGCAGGAGTCAAGTGAATGGGGACCAGGCTCTTGTCAGTAGCACCCAGTGACAGGACGAGGGACAAAGGGCACAAACAGTGACATAGGAAGTTCCATGTGAACATGAAGTAAAACTTCTTTGAGGGTGACAGAGCACAGGAACAAGCTTGCCAGAGAGGTATGGAGTCTCCTCTGGCGATATTCAAAACTTGCATGGGCACCTTCCTGTGTAACCTACTGTATGGAACTGCTTTAGTAGGGGGTAGGACTGGGGATGCTCATCTTCAGCACACACAGCAGGTCAGATCTGGCATGGTGAGTGAACCTTGGGGTGGTTTGGTGTTTCCACAGGCCATGGTCTCGTGATGGGGAGAGCTCTTCTCCTTGTGGTAGCTGTGAGGAGGGCAAATCTTCAACCAGCTCAAAGCACAGCAATGCCATGTAGCAAGCTGGCTTCAATAGCTGAGTTTCAAGGAAGAATCAAGCCTGAGATCCAGAGAACTAAGAGTTTTGTGAGTTGTGTGAAATGGATAGACTGGTGCTTTCTGATACTGAGAACCTGTAGCTGTGGCTGGGTAATAATCTCCTGAAATCTCTTTCTTCCAGTTAGAAAATTTCAATGCTCTGTTTCCTTTAAAAAAAATATATAAAGAAACATCCTAAAATAGAAACAAAATGTTTTGTTTTGTCTAGCTGCAAGTTCACTGTCCCAAATCACTTCGAGAGGAAGGATGCATTCCCAGTTACCACTTCCAGCACCACACCGGTTTCCAGTCCTGGCTGCAGACTCCCTGCTGTGCACAGCTCAAGAGTCACATTTCTGACTGCATTTAGTTATAAGTCATCCTCCCTTTGACCCAACCAAGAGGAAGGAGAAATTTTTTTATCTATCTGAGGCTGTTTGATATTGGAAAACTTCATCTGAGACCTCTGTCCTTCAGCAAGAACACTCCCTTGATGCACTGGGGAAATTTAGTAACAGAGATAACCTGCTGCATTTTGCACACAGTTTTTGTTGACTGAGCTACATGCCACAGAAAGTGTTGATTTAAAGAAAGATTTAATGGGAACAGGAGATGTTCAGACATAGCAGCCAAGAAAGAATGGCTACCCACATATAGGGAATTATGTAAAGGAAATTTGTAGGCAATATGGAAAACTTCAGTGACAGAGGTCACTAAGAAGGGAAGTTGGTGGGAGGATGCTTGTTCGAGGCACTGGAGATGATATGTTGGCATCTCCAAGATTGAGAATGTTTATGCCACAGCTGACCTGGGTTGATGTTTGGTGCCTGGCAAATGCCTTTCCTATGTGTTTTCAGCTTAATTGCTGCAAATCAGCCTCCTAAAACAGCCACGTGGTGGCAGCAAGCCCTCTAGGAATCTCGATTTAGGATTTTTTGGAACGAAATTGGCTAAATATAACGAGTTAGCGTATTCCAGACGTGCCTATTTAGAGAAGCTGTGACTGGGCCATCAGAATTGTTTCTTGTTCTGAGAAGGTTCATTGTTGGAGTAAAGCAAATAAGGAGGGTAAAAAAGATGCTGGATGCTTACCCCACTTTGGGGCATATCTGTAGTGACAGTGATGTTTGAGAAGGGACACAAGGCTTTGTGCATGTGGGCTGTAGCTGATCATTAATCCATTTCCTTGGTTCATACTCGTATCTTACTGGCTGTCACTTGGATAATGTAGGGCTTCCCAGCCACGCTGCCTGGCCACTGGCTGAACTATGTGCCTGTGATGTGCTGTGCCCAAGAAAGTACAAAACTTTTGTTGTTGTTGTTGTTAATGTTGCTGCTGTCACAGTCTCCCTGTGTACACTCCCTGCCATTAAAGCACTTCCAGCTTGAGGGAAAATAAACCAAAGCAATGTTTTCTTTTCCCTCCTAGGACTGTTTGTGCCCAGAGATGCAGAAAACCAGATCCTCAGGCTCTGGGGTCCCTGCCAGCTCTCCCTGCAGGCTGACAGAGGGTCCTGCTGCAGAAGTACATTCTGCAATTGTTATTTCATTAGCATGTGTTTTATAGCATCGTAATGTCAAGTGCTATTTTTGGCTATGACTTCACACCAGTGCCTTTGGAAAGCCACACAACGCAAGGAGAAGGAGTGAGGAAACAACCCAGATGATGTGTCGTTACAGCTTGAGCATGTGGGAAGCATCATCCCCACTGCCTCCACGCAGACACAATCTAGTCATCAAACAGTGATTCATGTTCCAGGTTTTGCCTATATGGCCACGTCCTCTGGACCAAAGTCTGAGATGGAAAAGATCCCGAGGAGCTGGAAATGTCACTGGGAGGCAGGTGGTGGTCTGACTGGTTGGAAGCAAGAGATGGCAAAATGTCTGTGGAATGGAGGGAGGGTGAGGTCTGACAGAGAAACAGATTTATGGTTCTTTTGGCTCAGGAGAACAAATAAGAGGACGTGTTGCTGAGGAAATGGGTGGCAGGTGGAACTGTCAGCCCTTCAAAACAAGCAGAAATATTAAGGCACTGAGTAAAATCTGATTGAGAACTGAATATAACTCCAGTCTCGTTTGCAGAGGCTCACAGTGCTGCCAGAACGTGACAGACATGCTCTGAGCTCTGTCTTTGTGAGTGCAGAAAGGAAAATTGAATGCGCACCTGCTTGAATTTCTGATGTGCAATGAGGACTTGGGTCATTTTTAGGACTGGATTTTAGATCATCCGCTTACACCTTGTAAATAGGAGGGATGAGCGGACTGTTACTGACACCGAGCTAGCTATGAGCTGGCTTACAGACATGACAGCAAAAAAAAAAAAAAAGCAAAAAAGGTACTGCTGAGTGCAGCTTTTTCTGGAAGCGACAGTCTGTTGTGTTGCAGTTTTTGACCTCTCTGCACACTGCTGTGAAGTACAGTCTGCAATAAGTGGCCTCTCGCAGACAGGAGAGTCTCATTCTGTGTTGTTTGTGCATTTTATAGCAGCCATGGCAGAAAAGTGCAGACAAGGAGAGAACCTGAAAGCAAAACCTGGCACCCAGCACTGCTCTGTCCCAGGGAGAGAAACAGGCTCTCACATCTGCTCCTCCCTGCTGCCTCCAGAACCAGCTCTGACAGGAGTTGGATATTAGGAGGTTTGGATATTAGGAAAAAATTTCTTCTCTGAAAGAGTAGTGATGTATTAGCACAGGCTGCCCAGGGAAGTGGTGGAGTCACCATCCCTAGAAGTGTTCAAGAACTGTGGAGAGGTGGCACTGAGGGATATGGTCAGTGGGCATGGCAAGGGTGAGTTGTGGTTGGGCTTGGGGATCCTGCAGGTCTTCAGCAGCTTTAATGATTCTGTGATTGTATGAGTAGCTGGTAAGTACAGGTTTGAGCCCTCCCTGGCGGGGTAGGAGCTGGGATCTGCTCCCTCTCCTCTTGGCAGCTGATTTGGTGCAAGGTTTCTATGCCACTGATGGTCTTTTCTTCATTGTAAGTCACCGGCATTTGGGAGGTAGGAGACAGTTCATCATGAACATGTATTGTTCCTGGTACCTTCTTCTGCTTGGGATGTGATCCCGTCCTGGGATGGGTGCCCATCTGCCTGGGTTAATGTGTCCCAACTCAACAGCTGTTGACTGATAGCCTGCTGCTGCTGTATTTTACTGGTTTTCTCATCTTGGAAACTGGAGTTCTTGTCTTTATCTCCAGTGCCACCATGTGATAATTGAAAGAAAACAGTGGCTTTTATAAAAGGCTATACCTGTTATGGGTGGAAGGGGAGTGCGTGTATGAGAGGCTGAACATCACCATCAGGCTTTGCTTTTTGCTTAGACAAAATCCCGTCTGAGGGATGTGTGTGTGTGTGTGTTTTGTTGCTGAACAAGAATGAAATCTGTATGTAAAAAATAAAAAAGGAGGTCAGCAGTTCAGCCACTACGGCTCATAATCAGTTATTAAAATTTGTTCATTAAAAAAACCCACAAAAATGACAACAACATCAAAACAACAGCACAATCAACAAAACCTGATATGTGATAGTAACAAATTATGAGAAATGTATAGATGTTTAGCAGTGATTTACCTGCCCTGCTGTGTCGTAAAGTCCCAGAAGGTGCTGTTGTCCTCCCACAGTCACGGTTACTGAAAGAGAGAAGCAGAGGGATGTTGCTTATGCACAAGCCAGTGGAATCATTTTAGTAACCTATAATCCTAAAATGCCAATACACCTCTGTGCTAGACATTGGTGCGTGTCTTACAATATTCTTTGCAGTGGAAAAGCACCTACCAGCCTGTAGAAGATAATAGCTTCTAGACTGGAGAACAATGTCCTGCTTGAAGTCTCTTAGACTTAAAGTCTCTGTCATTGTGGCTGGACAGATTGATTATTCAGCAGCTTTACTTGCCTGCAAAGCAGTGCAGTAGTTTTGCTAACACATGAGCAGAACAAAACTGACATCCTGAAAGCACAAAGACTCAGCAAGGAGCAGTGTTGCTGATGAGAGCAGAACAGAACACTGCTGAAGCTGCCTTGTGATGTTGTGAAGGGAAAGAGGAGTTGGGGAAGGGTTTGGGAACCCTCCTCCATCTCCTCACTTCGGGAGGTGGTGTGTATGCAGTGCAGTTCCCATGCAGACCTGAAATGGGGCTAGCTGCTGGGCATGGAGGTACCGTAAATGCTTGAGGTCTGTGGGTGGAAGAGCCCAGGGAAGGGGTACCAAGAGTTGAACTCTTCAGAAGGAGACACTGGTAGATGATTTCGCCATGGGAGTTCACTCTCAGGTAGAATAATTGTCTTTGTAATGCATGTCTCAAGTCCACACCTTGTACTCAAGAGCAAATGCATTGTATATAAACTGCAGCAAATTTCTGGGTGTACCAGGGACCTCAAGGTCCTTCTTCCAGTGCCTTTCAGAATGGTTTCTGAGAAGTGAAGTTGATACTGGAATGCCCTTTCCCATTCCCAATATCTGCAGTTCTGTGGGGCTTAGCCCAGGCAGGACAGGAATGTGTTTTGTTGGATCCTGTTAGAAAATAATGATTTTAAAAGTATACTGTTTGTAAATCTTCTTGTCTTAAAACATAAATGCAACTGCAGGGTTTCTGTGACTGAAATGTGAGAATCCCTGTTATGCTCCAGATAGAGATTGAAACCTAGACATACCTCAGAGATGTTTCAGTCTCTAATTGCCTTTGTTTCCCATAACTCAGCATCTAAATACTGCTGAAACTACATGTCCCGGGCTTGAAAAAAATAACAATTTGAATATTCAACAAGAAAACAAAGTCACTATGGCAGTACATTTTTGTAGCTCCTTCTATGTACTTCAAGTGTATTCGTGAATCCTGGCTCTGGTCATGATTTTGTTTTCCAAAGATGTCTTTCTTTTTTAGCTGATCCATGTGAGGAAAACAGGGATCAAGTTGCTAGGGGTTAACTTCTCGTATGCTGCTTCATTTTTGACTGGCTCAAGTGTATAGTGAACTTCATTTTATCTGCCACGGACCTAACTTCAGGAGATGTTACACAGCTGCACCTGAAGTTAGGAATGCTAAGGGGACCTGCAGGTGAAAGCCATAAGGACATTTAGGCCATCTGGCACCCACTGAAGTCAGCCAGTCAGAAAAAGTGTAAGGCCTTAATGACATGTCCCTGTCATTCTGCTAGGAACAACAATCCATTCTGTTAAGCTTTGTCCCATTGCAGCTTTTCTCTCTTGGAAATGCTCCCTTTGCTTTGATTGAATGCAGCATTACTGCCTTGTGGGGCCGATATCATGGCAGATGAGGAGCAGTGTGATGGGACATCTGGCTCCCCCAGGTCTGCAAGTGCCCCATGACTCAAAACTGGGTGATTTTCCACTTCCATGTGTGGGAGTCCTCTCCAGGAAATCAAATGACACATCGCTATTGGCATGTCCCCCAGTTTCCTCCTCTTTGAAAAACAAGATCTGATAACAGTGGAACTGATTTTCTACCTCAGATTTATCCTGCTGGTTACAGATATTCTTTCTGGAAATGAAAATCAAAAGTATTCTGTTTTTTGCCCTGTAATTGGCCTAAATACCATACTTTAGATGCAGAATTGTACTAAATGCCTTTCTTTAATTGCTCCTGCCATCTTCTAGCAGCTCGTACAGGACTCTGCTAGTCAATATTTTCCAAAAGAAAGCCTCTGAGTCTCACGGTTTGCTGTCATCTCAACCATGGGTGAGATCTCTCTTCTGCTGAGAAAAAACAATTGGCCATTTACAGTATCTATAAAGCACATCCAGTCTTCTCCCCAAGGTGGGAGCACAGGGAGGCCTCTGGGGCTGAGATTCACCTGACTGTGCTCAGCAGAGCTCTTGGACTAATGAGGTGGTGAGGAATTTACAGCTTTATATGTACCCCACAGATATTTACTGTTTTTAAAGTTGATAGGATTCATAGCATCATTTATTCTGCTCTGAATAGTTTACCTGGTGTCTTCCTACAAGGCACTTGTCTTGTTCTTACACCATTCCTGTAGCTCTTCTCCCAGTTCCTTCTCAAGCATTCAGTGGGATGAGACAGTGAGGTCTAAGCAATGGTTTTCCTTAATGATTTAGCCAGTGGTGACATGACTTTCCTATTCCTACCTGTCTTTCCTCAGTTGCTGACCTAAAGCTTGCATTGGCTGATTACTGTCATTACTTAATGAGCCTTGCAGTAGTTTTTGCTTTTTTTTAGCCCAAAGTGAATTCATTCTTACCTTTTGGTGTTGTAATTGCTCTGAAATGCTTTCAAAGTTTCCTTTCCAGGCATTGCACGTTTCCTCAGGCTCTAATTTCTCTGAGCTCTCTTGTCTCATCAGGGATGAGAAGAGACAAGCAGCAGGACATACGTAACAACGGGTACCCCTGCCCACCCTTTGAACACTGTGAAATAATGAAATTAGTGGGAAAATGCCCAACCCCAACCTGCATTGCAGCTGGGTTGGAAAAGCAGACCAGTACCAAATGACAGCTCTATTGTCCTATTGTACAGCAGGAATAGATGCATCCAGACAGTGCCATCTCACAAAATGATTTATGATTTACTTTGTGTTTTTTAGCATCTTGAGAAGATAGAGGCTGTAGATTTATATCTTGCCTGCAGTTCCCCATGGCTGGGCATTTGCTGTGCAGAGAAAGCTAGCAGAAGAGAAGTACTGTCCACTAATCATTTTTATTCAAACAGCTGATGTGAAATGCTGCAAATCTTTCAAAGTGTGTTGAGAAGACAGACGTTAGTGTTGGCCAGCCTACATGACAAAGAACACAAAAGCAGTGGAAGTGGATTAAGAAGATCAAGCAGAGTGCATCTGGTCCAGAAATGATTGAATTAAAATGGAAATTCCCAAAGCTTTCAGTACAAGCACAACACTAAAACATGAGCCAGCTTCTTCCCACTCTGGGACATTACTTATTTATAGACAGCATGAATGGAGTTGATTTATTGGAATCATTGACCTCACTGTTAGTAAAATCAGCACTGGAGGATTTGCCACGCATCTCAGTGAGTTATTGCTCTGCTGATCAATCCTTGAATAAATTCAGCTTTGCTGATAGCAGAGTCCAAGGAGCCTTGGGGTCTCTGCAAGGAGAGTTGTGCCTGGTTTCCCCAGCATTATAGTACTGAGGGAGCTCTTGGAACCTCAATGTTGTGCAGAGCTCTTTTAGATGGAAAAGACCACCCTGATTATAGTGCTTGGGGAATTGAGGAAAACTGACATTGTATCTATAAGCGTTTTGTTAGGTTTCATTCTGTCTTAAATATAGGGCTGTGTGCTGCAGCAGGCTGGGAAGTGCTTCCTGAGTAGTTCAGCTCACTATGCACTGTCATCTGTCCCCATGGAAGGCAGTTCTGCTCCCAGGTTAGAAATTAATAATGACTGCCTAAGTAAGTGCACTAAATTTGCAGGCAAATAGACTCTGTTGTGCACATTTCAATTATACTGTAGTTAAGGGTCTTTTTACTCTTTCCTGAAAGTAATTGCTCTAAATCCAAACAAACCTGAGAGGAACAGTGTGGCATTAAGTAGCGTAAATAGACAGAACCTGAACATATTGTTAAAACATTACGATCATTCCTAAGCAATGAAGAACACAGGCCATTTTCCTCACCCCAATGGAAGGGATGTGCCCTTCATGATATCACATGGTTGTTTGATATTGAGATGAGTGACAGAAGAAAATTCTGGCTGTGACTGTAGCATGATCCTATCCAAAAACTGAGAGGCAGAATGTAGATTATTATCTATATCTATATTTTTAGCTCTACTAAATATTTTTAAGCTTCTATCACCATAGCACAATGTCTAGGAATATGTTTTGCTGGAGCTGGGATTATGGCCCAAGTCAATAACAAAGGGTATTGTAGTGCTGAGATAATTAAAGAGTAATTGATAATTGGAATAATCTTATTAGTATTTTAACTAGCTGTATTGACCTGACCTGAACAGATGCTATTTTCTTTTATTTTAACACTGATTGAGTCAGTCAGGACTCTTTAAGCTCTTCAAGCTCTTTATTGAAACCCAGTTCTGTGATGGATGTATTTGGAGGCTCTTAACAGAGATGTTATGATCATGTTGAGCAAGGTGGGAAGAAGGGAGTCTTGAAGTGTTTGCTGAGCTATTCTCTTGTGTCTACACATGGCAAAAGTCATTCCTCTAACTGCAGCTGAGTGCTGGAGAAAAGGCTCTCCAAAGTTATGCCAAACACGTGGTTATGAAGGGAATGTGAGACTTGATCAGCAGCACTGGACTAAATGTAAGATTAGTGGCAAAATGGGACAAATCTCACTGAAATGTGCCCAGGCATTACATTGGTAATTTCTCAAATTAATTACAGTAGCTATTGGTGTGGTAGGTGGAATCCAAGCAGTTCTCCACTGCTTATCTTCTTCCACTGCTGGAAGATCAGAGCCAGATTTAATTATTCATCTATTTATTATTATTTTTTGTCTGGAAAGGAGAGAAAAGCAGTCCAGAGAAACAAACAATAATTGTCTCCCTGAAAACTGTGTTGATATGTCATGGTCTCGTTAGATGGCAGTGGGAGCAGATAGTGTTCATAGAAAGACATGAAATCTCCACCCTGCAGTGGCCAGGTTGTCCTCACTGTGAGCTGGCTCTTAAATGATGGAGCAGCTATTTCACTGTGACTTATACTGGCAGGAGACCCTATGCCCTGAACTTGACAGAGGTCCTTGGCACTTGCTGAGAAAAACTTCAGCAAAGGCATTTTAATCCTCAGCAGCTATAACTTCAGTGGATTGCATTTTTCGAGGCTGACAAACTGAGGAGCTTTTACTTCTAGCGTTCCTGAAGAATTCCTGGCTGAGTGTAGACGAGGAGCCTCTTGAGCAGACAGCCTCTGCTGGTCATCCCTCATTAGTCAATATTGGTAATTACAGTAGAACAGCCAAGGAACGAGGGGCATGAAGTTAAGCTGGATGTGTCCTGGAAGCTGGGTGAAGGAGTTGGAAACATGCTACTCTGGCTGCTGGATGTGCTCCAAGGGAAAAATGGCTTCTCTGTTTAGAGTCATAGAATATGCCATGTTGGAAAGGACCCATAAAAATCACTGAGACCAAGTCCTGGCTCCACACAGCACCACCCAAACCCAACCCAATGTCTGAGAGCTGTGTCCCCACACTCTGGCACTCAGGGCTGTGCCCCACTGCCCTGTGCAGCCCGTTCCATGCCCACTGCCCTCTGGGGCAGAGCTTTTCCCTGACCCCCACCTGACCCTCCCTTGATGCAGCTCCCATGCCATTTGCTTGGGCCTCTCTTCTCCCTGTGGGGAGCTGTAGACCACCATGAGGCCTCCCCTCAGCCTCCTTATATGTCTTCTCCTCCATATGCTTCCCCATCTTTTGTTCAACAAAATGTACAGATGCCAAAGGTAGAAGGCAAGAAAAATCAGGTCAGGAATGTATTTCCCATAGCAGTCTGATATTAGAAGATATACAAATTGCTTGAAACAACTTGAAAAGCATGTGCCTGCTCCTGGGCCCATGGAGGGCTATGGCAATAGTGCTGCTTTGCATTTCCCAGAAGGAACATCAAGAAATAAAAACCGTGCTCAGTCCTAGGTACACAACTTCAGCTATTTGTCCTGCAGCTTGACATCAGCCCGATATTTGTCCAGCAGCTCTAGACACATATAACTGAGGAAGCAGAAATGTTAAACACTGTAAGCAGAAATCTTGGAAATATTTAAACTTTCTGATAAGAAAACCTGATGTTAGAAGGTTGGTTTTCTTTTTTTTTTTTTTTTCCTTCTCAGCTACCATGGAGATTTTATACATTCTTAATGCTTTCTCTATGTCCTGCAGAGAGGCCTTCCACTTTCCTCCTCTCAGTGTGGCAGCCACTGCGGACAATGAACTGATTGTACTGTATGAAAGGCAACCAATGCAGATGGCTGAGATGCTTTGTCTTAACCCTCTATGAGAGGGAGAGAAGGTGAGTGCCAACCTGAGCCTGTGAGATCCTTAACCTTTATTTTTGTGTGACTGCATTCATGCGAAGCAGAAGGTGGGACAGGCTGTCATCATAGAACCATAGAACGGCTTAGGTTGGAAGGGACCTGGCTGGGGCAAAGGGCCCCATCCAGCCTGGCCTTGGGCATCTCCAGGGATGGGGCACCCATCTCTGGACAGCCCCTATGACCTGAGAAGGGCACTTCCTACCCCACGTAAATCTGTGGGATAGTTTGGTCACTTTTGAGGCCAGGTTAGGTCTTGCAAGAGAAGAAGAGGCTGAAGGAGCTGGTTGATCTGGGGCAGGAGCAATCTGTGGTTTGAACAGCAAAATAATCCAAATTTCCATGTAGAGCTGGACAGGAATCTTGTGCTAGAAATGTTGAGTCAAATTTTTGAAGGTTGTTGCAAATGTGTTAGAACTGAGGCTGATGTGGATTGGTGTGAGCACCCGTTTGATTTACAAGTCCTGAACTGAGGCGGCTCTGCCTTTCCAGCAGACACATTTATTTACTTATTTATTTGCAGAAAGTTTTCTCTTATGCACATTTTATGGTTTTTAGCCTCTTTTACACTGAAAATTAATTCTGAATTGCACAGCTTTTTCGAGAGACAGGAATTTGTAATGGGTTTCTGCTCTTTAAACTTCTACCTCAGGTTAGAATTAGTGCGTCTAACCATCCTGCTAATCATTCCCTGCTTCAATACTACTTTTGAATCGGATGCCTCAATTGAGCTGGGTTTCTAGGAATATCTTGCACTCCCTGTTGACTGTAACCCAGCTTAGACTGTATTTACTCTTGAAAAAATTTATTAGGCTTCGTTCACCTTTTCTTCTGCCTTGTGAACACCAGAGGCAGCTCTGCTGGGCTCAGAGAAATGGCTTTTGGTTGGGAGGAACATCCATCAGAATGTCTTCTTGTTGGAAAAGCTAGAGAGTGATTTTTGAAACAAGTGCTGTGTATTTTTATGTAAATTCCATTTATATGGCTTTATTTTAAAAAGTGGTGGTCACTTTAGTTCCAGAACAGAGGAAATTTATGTTGAAATGATTATTTTTATAACATTTCCTCTGTTCCCTTAAACAAAAAAAGAACCTCATCAGCAAAATACAGCATAGCAGCATATACCTCAGGTAAAGAAGTAATAATATTAACCTGTAGGAAATCTGGCTTCTCTGCAAATTATTCTTTCATCTGGCAGAAATATTATTTATTTTCCATCTATCATTATTGAAAGCTGTATTTGCTTAATAATTGACTGAAATAGAGGGCTCTTAAAGCAGGCATTCTGAAAGATAGTTTTCTACACAATGCTTGGCANGGCTTTAATCTGTATTGGAAAATGTTGACACACTTCTTTGGTTACATGAAAGCGACTCTAATGGGGATCAGATCTGGCTTCAGAGAAAAGGGACTTTGAAGAAAAATCACAGAATGTTGCAAATAAAAGGGAAATTAATCCAGGTAGAAAATCTATAGCTACTTTCTGCAAATTATTACCAAGCGTGATGTGAATTGCTCCTTTGATTTGAGTGCTGCTTAGCACAGTGAATGGATTTTAAACAGCATATTTTACACAGCCAGGGACATGAAAAGCCTTGTTTTTAAAGAAGGCATTGTTCTCTGCTTCTATTTTTATGATGGCAACACCTAGGATCATGACTCCATTGTATCAGGCCTATGCAAACACAGGGGCAGAGACCTGCCTGGCTCTGCAGAGCAAACACGCTAACAATGAAGGTGGAGATGGAAAATTTCCTGTTTCACAGCAGAGGAAGCGAGGTACCCAGAGGTGATGCAGCTCCTTGGGGCCAAGCAAGCATCCTGAGGATGGCATGGGTGCAAAACCCACAGCTTCAGGTTGGGTATGAGGAAAAGATTCAACACTGAGAGAGTGGTCAGGGACTGGAACAGGCTGCTGAGGGCAGTGGGCACAGTCCCAATCTGCCAGAGTTTGAGGGGTGTTTGGGCTCTCAGACATAGGGTTTTGCTTTTTGCTGGTGCTCTGGTGAGCCAGGAAATGGACTCGTTGATCCTTGTGGTATCCAACTTGGGATATTCTATGATTCTCTGATCTTCTGAGCTCTCATCAAGGTCAGTAACCTCCTACACCCAGCCCTCTTGGTGTCAGACCATCAGATAGCCTTTTCTTCCAGTCTGTGTCCTGTCAGAGTATGAAGGATTTCCAGAAACTCCTTCAGAAAGAGCAACCACAAAAGGTTAAGCTGCCAGTTTAAGTAAAGCAGGAATCAACTTAGACACCTCTCAGCTCAATTTCTGAAGCCTTTTCAGTTGGCTCAGATGGACATTATGAAGGATATCCCTGTAGCTCCCTGCAAACTCGCATGTGTAAGGAACACAACCACAAAGCTGCACTGGGATGGAAGTGCACGGGGCAGGTTGATGCTGGTTTTAGACCCCCTCTGATGCTGCCTACATGGGTGGAGGAAGCACCATGTCTGTCTGGGATGTGTCATCAGTCTGCCTGCTCGCTCTGACACAATGGGGTGCACTGCTCTGCAATCAGTGATTGCATTGTGTGCTTGCTATGGCTTGTGTCAAAACAAAGTGGAAGGAAAGAGGAAGCGAGTGCGGACCACAGAGCTTTGGCCTACAACCTGAAGACACTGATGAGAGAACAGAAAAAAAAAGAAAAGGGTGACTTTTGCATTAAGAGCTGGTATTTTTAGTGCTTTGAATAAAGGACCTTTTCTCTTTTCCCTCTATGCCTGTTTCAGCCTAAGGCTGCGTAAACCAGGTATATTTTCACTCTATAAAGCACAGAAGATAAATAAGCTTAGCTGCTTTCACCTATTGCACTTTGCCTTTTTCACAGATCTCAAGGTTACCCAGAGCTACAATCCAAGTGGAAAGAGGACAAAAGCACTGCATGAAAGCTGTGCCTCCACTTTGGCTGTAAGGCTGTGTGTAACCTGGCAGGGAGCATCTGCATCAGGCTGTGCAACCCAAGCCTCATGGGGTGCAGGAAGGCAACGCAGATGCTGCTCAGTGCATCTGTTCCAGGCTCAGCATCATGGCCCTTCTGCCTTTTCCTGATGAGCAAACTGTGAAAGTCTGAAGGTAAAGCTTTTCTTAAACACCTTCATCACCAATGCAAAATCAATCCCACCGTGTTCTTCAAGACTTTGGTTAAAACAGAATCTACTGAAGTGCTAGTTGGTGAGATATTTGCAGACTTCCAGCACTGTAGCTCAGTGGCTGCAGAGTGGTGAGCTCTGCCTATACCTGTGCTGACCTGGTGCTGTAATGAATGTTACGTGCTGCAGGACAATAAATAGTTTACATATCCCTGTCCAGAGGCCACCACACATCACAGACCACAGAGGACACTTTCTTACTCTGTGTGTCTCTATGTGTGTGCGCGTGCAGCAGTTGCTTTTTGTTGTGTACTCCTTGTCCAAGTGACATTTTCCACAGATGGTGCCTGCACAAAGTCTGCACCTATCCAGTTTGCTGGAACTGTGCTTTCGGTCCTAAGCCCATTTTTCCCTCCTCTGTATGCTTGGAGTGAAAGAATTTGATCTCTTGCATATACCAAATTTTCACTGCAATGGATGTGCTACAATTACTGTCCTCTCCTACTGTACAAATCAAATTTGTTGTTCATTTATTTCCCTTCTGGCATACAGCCTCTCTGTCTGTTGTTGTTTTCTAAGCATTTATCATCATAGCCAAAAAGCATGCTGCAGTATCTGGAAGCTATACCTACATTATTAAATAACTCTGAGAATACTCATGGGAAGATGGGTTATTTCTGGCTTGAAAAACATCGCAGAGTGAAAGGGCTGAATTTAATTTTGCTAAGGTTCTTGAAGGGATGCTGGAACAAATGGGCAGCTCTTTCAGTGTAATATAAACAAAGCAAGATCTAAGTGCTTCCTGGTCCTCCTGGAGAATGAGTGTTTAGAGACATAAGTCTGGGAGTGGCTTCCTGGGTTGTTTCATCCTTGGAGTTGACTTAAATAGGTTGAAGCTAGAGGTGGCCATGGGAGGTGATTAAGTGACTGTTGCAATATGTAAGTACTCAGGATGCGTTGTAAATCAGAACCATGATTTGGAGCAGGGTGGAAAAGCTGAGGGCACAGATAGGGTTGCAGACATCGCATCACAGAATTTTCCCCTGCCAGCTGGGATAGCTGCACCATGCAGTATCAGTTTAAATCCATCACATAGAGTGCCATCTCAATGAAAATCGCTCTGCCCAAGTCAAATGGAGGCAGCAGAAATGTAGCAGAGGTTTGTGACACAGCAGCTTGGTGTGGAGTGGGATGGACAGAGCTGTCTGGTGGTTGGTGATGCACACAGCTATTTTTGGCAGTTGCACTGCCCAGGCAGTGTTGAGTCTGGTGTGATGCAAACTGGCATGCTTCACTGCTGACTCTCATATGGCAAACACTGATGCTTGGCATACGCTCTTGAGTTGTTTCCCTCTTAACTTGCCATACTTCTGTCTTCGCTATCTGATTTTAATTCTGTCTCTGGTCCACACACAGTGAGATGTCTGCACTGTATCACTGAGAAGGACTGAACGATGTCTTGCCCAAAGTATTGGGACACTGGTGCACTCCTGCCATCCTGTGAGTCATGCAGCAGGTCAGCCTGGTGCTGCTGTGTGTAAGGTAAGATATTCTGGTTTCCAGACACACAGTTTTTAGTAAAATTCTGTAAGGTCTTTACCCTTACCTAATGTAGAAAGATAAGCTGTCTCTAATCTAGTTATTAGGAGATCCATGGCTTTGCAGGTCAGTGAAAGGTCAAAAGCATTGTTTAATAGCTGACCTATGCTGCTGGCCCCTGCCTGTAGTGGGTTCTTGCAGGGAATCCAAAGCAGCTGCTCAGCAAGGAGCTGTGATGTGTCTGTGCAAATCACAGGCTGGGGCCAGAGGCCGATTATTTCTGAGTCGGTGGCATTTTTTCTTCCAGGAATGTTGTGTCATTGTGTCTGAAATGTTGTCTTTCTCCTGCTCAGACACAGAAGCTGACCTCAGTCCCACTGCTGCTCTGGGGTCCTTCACACCCCCTCACAGGGATGTGAATACAGTAAAGGAGAGGGGACACTTCCACTGGATTTATTCTCAGTTCAAAACACAGTCAGGAAAAACCCTGTTAAATCCCCACTGGGGAAGTTTCTTCTCAATTACTGCTGTCTCATTTCCCCCATCAAATTCCTTATGGTCTTGTCATTGGCATTCATCTTGCTTGTGCGGTTCATTCCACCCTGACCCATACTGCTCCCAGGAGGGGAGAGGCATCCTTGTCTGAGTCAGATGGGCTCTGCTCACACGTTGCATCCTCCCTCTGCTCACACCCTGCATCCTCCATGCTCTGTTGTGTGTTTTGCAAGCATGAGCCGTGCTCAGGCCCACTGCAACACACTTGGCTGCATGCTGCACGTTCACATGGCAGCACCTGGTTCTCCTTGTTAGAGGCTGAAATGATAGGCTGAGGCCAATTGTATGAGATTTAACAAAACCAAAGTGCCAGGTCCTGCCCTTTGGTCACAACAACACCATGCAGCACTACAGGCTTGGTGCAGGGTGGCTGGTAAGCTGTGCAGAAAAAAAGGTTGTGTTAGCTGATGCTTTGCTGAACATGAGCCAGAAGTGTGCCCAGATAGCCATGAAGGCCAATGGCATCCTGGCTTGTGTCAGAAATAGTGCAGCCAGCAGGAACACTGAGATGATGGTCTCTCTGTGCTCAGCACAGGTGAGGCTACACTTCAAGTGGTGTGTTCAGCTTTGGACTAGAAGATCTGAAAGATCTTTCCCAACCTTACTGATTTTACGATGCTGTGATTTTTTCCTCTTTGAAATACTGCCTGTCAATGCCAGCTTCCCTAGCTCAGGGTACAGCTTCCAGCCCAAGGGTCTGCAGTACTCATATTACAGTGCTTAGGAAACACCCTAAAAACATCAGCTTTCTTTGGTGCAGGCCTTGGAAGGAAGTAAAAGCACCCTTTGGTGCTGGGTGGAAGATGTACGATGTTATCTTCCTCCCATGACACCACAGGCTGCATCAAGATCATCTGCAAACTGCTTCTGCAGGCATCAACTACAGAACTGCTCAGGGAAGGTTAGTTGCACAGGGGGACTTGCAAATAGCTGACACGTGCTGACAGGAGAGTTAAAAGACAGCGAAACACATCTGACAGGCATGCTCTTCCCTTGTGCAAAGCTCTGAGAAGAGAGCATTCATCAGAAGGGAAGCAGTGGGGACATGGCTGGCTGTGTTGTGCTGCCTGCAAAAAGATCTTTGGTCCCTTCAAACGCCACTTACTATCAAATCATGAAAAATGCTTAGAAGCCAGTGTTGATGCGTACAGAGCTAAAAAAAACAACTGGTAATGTTCCACTGCTAAGCACTTTGGCTCTAATCTTGTGGTTGGACATGTGTGGGCAGATGCTTGTGTTCCTGTAGAGCTCCTTAGACTGCAGAGAAAGCACACACGGGGTTGTAAGCCAGATGTCTGGCTGAGGGTTTGCTGGATGAGGTCTTAGTGTGGGGTTTCAAAAGGCAGCTGGATGATTTTAATCCATGTGCCCATTAATTCTCACCAGGAACTGTAATGCTTAGGTGACTTTTGACACTTTCTTGTTTCTCAAGTATTGTGTAAATGTTTCAATTTTTCTTTTTTTTTTTCCCAACCATTCTCTCTCCTTCATCCCACCATATCCTACCTTGTTGCCAATCATTGGGGTCCAAATTTTCATAGAATCATTAACATCAGAGAAGATCCCTAAGATAATCAAGTCTAACCCCAGCCCATCCCCACTGTGCCTGCTAACCCTGTCTCTCAGTGCCATATCTTCATGTTTCTTGTACATCTCCAGGGACAGTGACTCCACCATGTCCCAGGGCCCCAGCTATTCCTGTAAACTTGTCTTCAACCAGCTAGACACCAGCCTGATCAAGGGTAAGCTTTGGATGGCAATACTCAGAAATCCATGGAATTTGCACAGGGCCGACTCTACTGCATATGCACTGGATCTTGGAGAATCCAAAATTGAATGAGTCACCCAAAAATAAAAAATTGTTTAACTGAATCTTGAATTTCAATCGAATCTTTTTAATAGCAAAACAAACATTAAATAATAGCTGAACACTTAGTTTTAGAGGCTGGGACCTGCGCTGCGCGTGCACCCAAGCATTTTCTTGGCGGCGATGGGAACTAAGTGAACACAGTTCCAACAAGGTTTGTGAAAGTAACCTCAAGTCTTTTCAGCGAAAAAAGACTATTTCCTTCTTTCTGAAGTACAGTGCTGCTAAAAATGCCCCAGAAGTTTGTCCTGACAGAGAGGCAATTTTTTCTTCCATTGGTACTCCATGTTAGAGTCATGCTCTCAGGAGATGTCTGTTCTGTTCTGTGAAGGTCCCTTCACTTCCATGCCTTGCAAGGTCATGCTTCAGTGCGAGATTTGAAGATCTTAAATGTCAGCAAACAGTGGGGCAGTTTGTTAAGCACACTCAGAGTCTAAGTAAATTGTCTTCTTTTTCCCTCGCCGTGCAAGCTTAAAAATGTAAAGAAATTCCAGCAACTTTCTACCAAATTTAGTATTATCTATCCTACTCTTCTGATACAGTGACTTTTGCATATATGCTCAGTATTCCCTGCCTATCACATGGGTTACGTTTTCTGTTCTTTGCCACTGCAGCTTTTATTAAGTGTCTCTTGGGCTGAGTCCCGCTGAGTCAATGGAAAAGTACTGTTGCTGCACTGGAAGCAGGAACTGGCTGTTGGGTTCTTTGTAGTCTGAACTTGACACTGGTTATAATTCGTAACATATGCAGTGAGATGGGTAGTAATAGTCCAGTAAAAAGTGTTACCATTTACCCTTACAAGGTAAATTAGTGTATGTGTGTCTATCTCCTCTATATGCTGCTGTGCTCTGCTTTCAGAGTTCCTTCTTTAGGATTGTAGGGATACTTTGCACAGAAAATTTGAGAGTTGCCACTTCCAGTTGGAAAAGAAATGCTAAACTCTGTCAGATGTTTGAACCAGTCTTTGAGGTCAGCCAGAACAGAAAAAAATGCTTGTTGAGAGTTATGTCCTGTTAATAAATTGTGGCAGTTTTGTGCTCGTTAGGTATCGGCCCAGTAGTGGCTGGCACTTCTGTGGCTATCTAGAAATTACCTCTCTGGTAGCATATGGCTAGTGTGATCCAACACCACATGACAGCCAAGTTCAGGTCACTGGAACTCTCAGATCATCAGGGCTCAGTTCTCTCGTGCTTTGGAGGGGAGATCACGGGCTGCACGTAGAGATGAGTGAAGATGTTTGCTGCTAATCCTGTTGGCTGGGATGTCTTGGCATCATCCCTGGTGCGAGAGTTTTTGCTTATCTCATACATGGATGAGGAAAGTAGGGGAAAAAAGAAAAAAAAGTGCTGCAGAAAAAAGCTTCCAGAAGTACTAAGTACTGGAGAAAGTGAAGACTCATTTTCACTTTGGAAAAGGGGACTCTGGGCTGTAGGCTGTGCGCAGACATGTGCATTGTGCATCTGGGGCACTGCAGGGACTCCATCTACTGAGACTAAATTTTGCAGTACATGAAAGCCAGCCAATGCTTCCACTGTATAGCACATACACATTAGGAAAATGGCTCTGTTGTACTCGGCTTTACATCTTTAATACAAAAAGACTGCATTGTTCTTTCCAGGCATGGCCTGAATGCAAATTCATAAATATGGTTTATATGGTTGCCTTCCTTCCACAAGCTTTTTCTTACAGTCCCTACTTACTAAAATGTTAAGTCCTTCATTGAAATTCCACCTCCAGTGGAACAGCCCCTCAATCAGCCGTCCCTGGGAAAACAGAGCAAGCTATGACAGCAGAAGCATTGTGATGAGCTTCCCCTATGCTCTCTTGGCATTTATTGAAAATTTTCCATTATTTTGGATAAGAGGTCAGTGCTTCTCTGGAAACTCATCTGTGCTTTTGATTCTCTATTATCTAGCAAAACATAATGTCATTTAAAACAAACACCAGAATCAGAAACAAACCCTTGGATAACTTGGGAAGAGCCCATTTTAATAATATTTTTTTCAATGATTCTGTGACTCAAGTAGCAATGAGCTGCCATACCCATCTGACCCTGTATATTTAGATTAAATTGTTTTTTTTACAGAAGAGAGGATTTCTCACATGTGCAACATCTTATGAAGGTATGAATATCTGTTATACTTTGTCCTCAGTATGGAAAAACAGAATCTACTGCAGAGTGTGCCATGGATGTGACCTTGTGTTTTGTTAGTGTCCTTACTGGGACTGATTTGGATCAAGAATTACTATCCTATATTTCCCTTTATTATTATTATTATTCTCTAAGTCATCTATAGAATACACTCACATCAAAGGACTTTCAGACAGACTTTGCAAACTTACAGCTCTCTGTTCTTGTGTTCAGTAGCAGTATTAACAGTACTTTGCCATGCTTGTTGCCATTACTGGTCTGGCCTTAGTAATGAAGATCATAGACACAGGCTGAATCTAACCCCTTCTCTAACTGCTCAAGTCCCTCTCAGTTTGAAGAGATCCACCTCTTTCAGGTCTGATTTTGATAGAATTGCTCCCAGTTCCCATAATTTGAGGCAGACATTGATTTCTTACAGTCATAAAATTGATAAGGAGGATGAGGAGAGAGGAAGAAAACACTAGGGCAGAGGGGGAGGAGGCAGACAGTACATCAGACAGTATGGGCTATTGCCTAGCTTTATTGAACAGCTGCTTTTGGTAGCTAGGAAGTTACAGCAGATGTTTCACAAAGGCAGAATGCATGTTTCAGTATATAATTATATGCTTTCAATGTAGTGATATGGATAACAATCACCATTTCAAAAATATATTTTTTAACCCTTTTGTTTCTTTGTTTGTTTTTAACAGCTATTCTGTGGCCATAAAGTATCGTCCTGCACCAGATCCTGATGCACTTACTGACTGTGAACATGACTGAAGCCCCAGGACAGCCAACTGCTAGCCCACACAACTGAGGTTTTCAGGATCTGGCCCCATGCACACCATTTCTTGCAGGGAGTGGCAATCACTCCTCTGATCCATGTGGGCATTCTGAAGCAAAGTCCTAAATTTCAAGCCTTGCAGCTTGCACATGTGTTCCTGTCAGCCACCAGGGACTAGTAAGATTCCAGTTAGAACTGGTACTCTTGATTTTTCTTGCCTTGCACTGGGAGATATATGAGAGTTTGTTTATGTGAGATTTGGGAGAACAAAGGCAAATTAAATCCCACCCTTCCAATAGCATATATATTTTTTCAACCTTGAAGCAATTTTTCTGTGTCTGTGTGTTTTGGCTTTTAAACTCAATAGCCTGCAGGCATTAACCACGTCAGCGAAGAAGTGGAAAGCTCATTACTACACTATTAGAGGGTTTAAAACTGAAAACCAGAATCTGTAACAACAGCAAATGGGATATCAAAGACATGTCCCTCTGCTTGACCCTTTCACTGAACTGGCACTGGATGGATGCTGTGAAGGGTGTTTTGCTGTGCCTGCACACTCCCCAACCTTCTCAGAAAATTGAGGTGTAGTGGCTTTTTGAAAAATATAATTTAAATAATATTATTGCATATTTTTATTTGGACAGATAAGGAGAACCAAAACAAGATAGCATGAGTTCTGGAGGTAGAGGAGTGCTATGGATGAAAATTCACTCCCTCTCCATTCTTCCTCTGAACAGCGCATCAGTGTTACACCAGTACCCCATGAGTTTCACAGGGCAGCTACCTCAGCCCTATAACTGCCACACAGATCACTCTGTGCATTTTACTGGAAAAAAAAAAAAAAAGGCACAGGAAATTTTGGCAGTTGGAGGGCATTTAGGCTTTTTTTGTTTTTTG
>VXAB01004666.1:125629-145397 GCA_013399175.1 Odontophorus gujanensis | reverse complement strand
AAAAAAAAAAAAAAGGCACAGTAAATTTTGGCAGTTGGAGGTCATTTAGGCTATTCTGTGTGTATGACATTTGGATAAAACGTTGCCTTCTTCTGCCCCAAGCTTCCTATTCTGCTTCTCACTGGTTCCTTTGTACTGTTAACCTGCTGCTCTCATTTTTTTTTCCCACTGAATCCCCACTCTTGACACTTGCACTACTTGAACTTTTTCCCTACAGACACTATTTTCAAGACTCTATCATTTTCTTTTTTGTGACTTTCAGGGTTTTTCCCATTTCCAGCATATCTTTGAGAGGGACGCACAGAGCTGACTTGGTACAGAGTGATACAAATCCTACATGCTTGTACAGGAGATGTTTGCACTCCTGTTGTTTTAATCCTGCAGTGTCCTTCCCCATGCTGAGGCAAGGCTGTGTGCAATCTCACTTTGCACCCATGTGAACGTGCTGCTTGCTCTGAGGCATGCAGGTTGCAGTCAGATGGGGAGTGCTATTTCAGGAGGGTACTGCCACCAAAAGTAACATGAATCTGTCACAAAACCACTTCTACATCAGCAACAATTTTAAGCCTTCATCTGCACATTTTTCCTAGGCTGGAAGTCTCCTATATCCTGCACTGTTGATTCCCCAAGGGGAAAAGTATCTGCTTGGAGCAGGTCCCTTAGGGGATTCAAAGTTCCCCTGAGGAATGCGTCCCTGAGCCAAAAGCATCAGGTGCAGCTGATCACAGAAAGCCTGGGGCTGCCGAGGGGCTGGGAAGGTTGATGAGGGTGGAAGCATTTTGGGCTAGAAGCCACAAGCAGGCAGTCTGGAAACTGACAATGCCATCCAACCTGTGCTCCTTTCTTGGATATATGATTTTTGCCAAGGTTTGCAGAGGGTGCTTGGGGGGCTATGCTGGTTAAGTGGAAACCACAGGTATCAAATCACAGTTGCAGAAGGGAAGTGCATTCTTCAGTGGAGCCTGGATATATGGGAGCCCCCAGCATTTAATATCATTTCTACTTGCTTCAGATGAGTATACTGATGCTGACCTTTGAAATCCAAATCAAATTGAGCCAAGCTGTCTGGCTTTGCTTACAGAGTTCTGCAACTTCTCCAGGTAGTCACAAGTGCAAATCACAGTTGGTGCCTAGGACCTGTGATCGATCTCAAGGGCATGAAGCTGTGACAGGGAAGGCTGAGACTGGCTATCAGGAAAAGGTTCTTCACCAGAGGGTGGTGGACATGGCACAGGCTCCCCAGGGCAGGGGGCACAGCCCTGAACAGACAGAGTTCATGGAGTGTATGGATAATGCTGTCAGAGAGTTTGGGTGGTCCTGTGTGGAGCCAGAGGTTGGACTCAATGGTTGGACTCTTTTCCAACTTGGGATATTTTGTGATTCTTTGAACTTGGATTTCTGAGACGTAGCAGTAGTATATAAAAATTCTTTTGTTCTGGTGAGAGAGGCTATGGTTCAAGGTATTATCTCCCCAGGGTTTGTTTCTAATGCCGTGATGTTTATTAGGAATTGCCAGGTCCCCTCTCAAAGTTTCCAGTTGAGTTCTGCTTGGACTCATGGCACTAGCTGGTGTCTGAGCTTACTCAGAGGACACAATGTGAAGAATGAAACTTGCTGATACCAAATAGCACAGAGACTTTACATCATCTGTTAGTACCAGAAATTAATTTGATCTCCATTTCCACAATGGAAGACAGTAAGATCTAAACCTTGAGCCCACCCTACCCTTGGTGGGCAGGCCTGTGTAATTCATGCAGAACCACAGTGAGAGGATGATCATTTCCACTCTCTGTAGGCTGACTAACAAAAAGCTTTGGTTATCTTTAATGAGACCTGATGAGGCACAAGAACAGCATCATTTTGTCTGTGTTTGAGTGCCTCAGCACAGACAAAATATTGAATGGATGACAAAAATGTGTGGCAGCAGTTTACTGCCATGAGAATTGTTCTGGGAGAAAACACAAAAAAAATCATTTGAGGCCCTCCCTCACTGCTGTATGTTAATTGAGACATGCTTTATTCCCAGCAAAATTATAAATTTAAAAATGAGTACAGTCAGAGCTGAAGCTGAAGGGGGACTGGATGGTGCACATCATAGGCTGGAGCATAGTTTACAAAAAGCTGCCTTTTAAATCTTATGCCTACATTCTGTTTCTCTCTGGAACAAAATACGGTACTTCCAGCCTACAATATGAAGTGAGTCATAATATTGCCATTCTGCTCCCAGCATAATTGGAGCATACCTATGGTATGAAGTGGGAGAAATATTTGGCCAAGAAGAAAGCTCCAGAATTTTATGTACTGTCAAGACGTGCTTAATAAATGGAGAGTATTATTTTCATATTGCATAATTCAGACTTTCCTCATGCTGGGGTTGTTTCAGCAAAACATGCAAGTGTGTGCTTATCTTTAATTAATGTTTAAGCCAAGGTGACTGTTAACATACTTATGGGAAAGACTTTTCAAAGGGTTAGGCTTCCTGACATGCATGGAGGCAACCACGTGCTTGCACCTGCACTGAGGCTGAAGGAACTCTCACAGGTAGAAAGGGAAGGTGGGTGTTAGTGGCAGAAAACACACATGTTTACCATGATCTGTGGTCATTTATCCTGTGCTTCTGCTGTTCCCCTAAGAACAGACTTCAGCATTCTCTGCTATCACCCATGTGAGCATGGATTCAGCTGGAAAGGCTTTAGGGCAGGGTATGAAGCCCTCATGCTGACAATGACAGTGAACACATTGCCTTCAGCAGACCAGATTTCATTCGCTGCATGTGAAGAGACTGAGACAGAGAGGAATACTATGTTGTATGTGGCTAGTTGTGAAATATTTTGGCAAAGGAAACAAGGCTTGGTCTTGAACTCTTCCAGGTGAAAAATACAGTCAGGAGTAACGTGAACACAAAATGGCAAGTGAGGCAGATTGTGGGTGAAGCTTTGGTCTTTGACACTAATGACTTGGCTTGGTTCCTGCCCTCAGCTGTGTGACTTTCCCAATGCCAGTGTTTCCCTCCAAATAAAATAGGAGCTTTGAAACGAATTTACTTTTAAATGAAGCCTGATGAACTCTTGTATATCACTGTGGTTATACAAGAGACAGTTCATGGGTTGAACTCAGTGATTACATAGTATAGTTCACTCCCCTATATTAACTGCTGTTAATATTAACTGCTGTGATGCCTGCTGTCCACAGGGCTTTTGTGATCAAGAAAATATAAAATAACAGTTGTTCATTTTATTTTTAAGCATTCAATAGCGTGCAGTGAGTTGTTTAACATTAGTCAGCATGTATATTATTATGTTGCGCTCTCATATGAAGTGTGTTTTTTGACCAAACAGCCATTGGTGATGAGAGCTCACAAAATCAGTGCAACAGTGAACATTTGAACCCTCCAGAGTGTGAAGTAATGATGGCCAGCTGGTGTCATTTCAGTTGTGAAAGCAGTGAGCAAATGGCTGAGATACAAGGATTAAATCTGGTTTATACCACACCACTAAGGACCTCTAAGAGACTGGTTTGGATTGGTTTTCACAGGATTTCAGAACAGAGGGTTTTCTCAGAATCTCTTCTCTTTCTGAACAGCAGCATTCCTTTGTTCAAGCAGGATATTTGGACTTCGAGTTTAAGAATAAATTCTGGAAAACAGATGGATCTGTCAGTGCTGAGATCCTCTGGTCAAATTAAGAAGAGGAAACCAATAGGACATATATGCCTACATATCACTTGAAACTCCTTTCCTTCTGTTGAAACAATAAATTGTTATTGCTGTGTTCATGGGCAGCCTGCATTCTCTGAGCGGGCTCCGTTGAACAGAGAAATTGATGAATTCAGACATTTCCCAGGATATGACGGTCGGTGGTGGAGTGGTACTCAGGAAGCCAAATGCGAACTGGGTATTTAAAAAATGTTTGTCTGCTTGTAAACATAGGAAAATAGTGAAGACAGATTAGTTCGATCTTATGGATAAGTTCATCATCATAAGCTTACAATTGCTTTTGTAATTCTGTAACAAAGTGAAACAATAGTTTGAAGAATATCAGAGCAGTATCATTTTGAGCAGCTCACATCAGCCAGTGTTTGTTCTAACTAATTTGCTTTCCTTCACAATAATCTTTCTTCAAGTTTTTTTTTTTTTTTTTTTCTAGCTCTGTTCCTTTGGATGTACTGTTTTCTCATAGGCTTGCATCTTCCTACATGAAGATTTCTTTTTTTTCAAGGCTGGCTACATATCTGGGAAATGCACACACTTGTGTTCCAAGACAGCAGAGGGAGGTATTTCTAGAAATAGCAAGATGACAAACAAATAGTGAGAAATTCTGACCTTGTCCACCTTCCTATAAACTCAACCCATAGGTCTTTTTCAGAACTGAGGTTTGCCATCTGTCAATGGGTGGATATAAATTCCAGCAGATGCTGAAGAGACGTCTGGAGTGTATCCATTGCTCTCCCAGTGTCAGTGAGCATCACTCAGTTGCCATATATTTTTTTGCTGACCTAAGGGAATTTGTGGTCTTCCCTCCAAACAGGTGACTGCAAAAATTCTGATGTGTCTAACATCCTCTTCTACAGCTACTAAGAGTCTCTGATATAGACACTCCTCCTTACTGCTTGTCCTTCCATAGTCAAACTTAATGAGCATCTTTTATAAACTAATGGGGAGGGTGGTGAGGAATGAGCACTCTGCTGTGCTGCAGAAGAGACCATGATGTCAGTGACAGTGAACAACGGGGTAAGCAGAAACTTTCAGCCTTCAAGGAAGCTGAATAACTGGATTTGAACCTCATTGGAACAAAAATGAGGACAGTAGATTTTCCAAGGTACCCAATGTGCTTCTTTTCAAAACTCAGTAGTAGAATTTGAATGGGCTCTCAAGTTCCACATGGTGCCTTCAGAAACTCCAGCATAAGTTTTAAGGGAGAGAAAGAGGAGATTTTACATCCTCCCACATTCCAAAGTGCCCAAACAAGGAGAAAAGTCTTCCAGGCAACCACACTTCTTCTACACCAGAAATGACTCCACTGTACAAAGCAAATGCCAAGGCCCAGGTTTGCTCTGGTCTTTGCACATATTTTTCAAGTCAGTGTTTATTTTGCCTGATCTGCCTTAACTTTCTGGTTCCTGTTTCTGTTCTCTCCCATTGTTGCTGGTGAACTTTGGCCCTTACCCGGATTATGGTGGAGCTGTCTTTGTTTGAGGAGGTACATGGGAGATTTTTCAATGCTATTGTGCTGTGAGAAAAGGAGGGGCAGCACTTTTGGCTTTTCCATCCCACTTTACTCCTCTTATCTCCTCCTGCCTCCCCTCTGGGATGTATTTCTTCAGCAGCTATCCTGGCACTTGTGATTGCTCTTTGCCCACTCTCCTGTATCGCGGCATTGAGCTGCCATGCCCCTGCCCCATGCCAATTGTGTCCCACTGCTGATCAATCTCCTACTCTTCTCTACCCACTATTAAAACAGATGGAGGGAAATTAAGCTCATTTGCTACCACCTGTAGTTAGCAGGGGTTATGTCTCTGAGATGGCAAACAGCTTTAGGACTATTGCCTTTGTTTAGTGATGTGCATCTGTGCAAAAGGTTTAGAAGAAGATTCTGTAAAGCAGAAACTACAGACACTTCTTTTACTGCTTCTGTAAATTAATATAAGAAAGTCAGGAAAAAAATTCCCAAATGTCTCTTCTTTGTAATCTGATAACTGACAAAAATAAATTTCACCATTATTATATGAATATTTCCTTGCATCTCCTGCAAATATATAAGGTGAAAATTGATACTTGTTCTTGAGAAATTATCTCTCGTGTCTCATAAATCTCTTCATTCTTATTTCCTTGAAGCTTAGGAGTTTTCACAGAAATGCATTAAGGAAATTGTCTACTTCTTTCATTTATTTTATTGATCTAATTACTGGCCTTCTGTTGTGTGCAACACATTCATTCACTTCAAAGGTTTCCTGACTTAGATGTGCTTGTACTCAGCTATTTGAGTCTTCCAAAACCAGATGAACCCAGTACTTTGTGTGACCATATCTAATCTCAAAAAAGATTTCTTAAGAATCTATTATTTCCTCTCTGTTTGGTATCAAAATATGTATAACACAATTTCATCATTCTGAATATCATCAGACAGAAAACTATGTATGATGGCAACAGGTATAAATATTTACATCTAGTAAAAACTCTGTCTAATTTTGGGTACCCACACCCACCACACTTATAGGGAAATGAAGCCAGTCTCTTTCAGGATATGCTTCCTGCTCTTTTAAGGAATCAAATCCATTTAAGTAGTGCCTTCTCATTACCTCTGATGGCTTTATTCTTAGCTGGCAGTTGGAACAGGTTAACAAGGGCTGCCCATATAGGTTACCTGAAATTCAGTGGTCCTCAGAGAGCCAAAATGAACTTTTTTAGGTCAAATGTAATTCATAATAAGAAACAGGATTTCGTGCCCTCTGCTGAGGAAGTCCTGGTAAAGAAAGACTGTTCTACCTTCTGGCTAATGGATGAATCTATCTGGCAGCAGTGGCTTGGTTTGTTAACGTGAGAAGTAATAGAAATGGAGCAATGTGGGAAGAACCTGAAAGCAAGCAACCCTACCATAAGAGAACTGAGAAGCTGGAATATAGGTTGTACTTAAAGATCAGACTACACACATCCTTATTCCCCTGACTATGATGATATCCTTCCTAAATTATTCAGGACATTTCAGAGGTCCTCTACTGTACATTTCTTGCATAATCTGTAAGCAACATCAATAGAATGTGGTTACAGACATCTTAACAACTCTATCAGTAGCATATACCAGAAAGATTAAAGACACAATGGTAGATACTTCCTTCTAAGACTGTTCTGTCTTTTCCAAAGCACTTGACTTGTGCTGTCACTCTGTTTCCAGGGCTTGCAAGGATTGCCAACCTCTCCCTGCAACCATTGAATCTCTTCATTCTGGGGAAGTGTAAAACCACACCTGAGCTGGTACTATTTGAGGCATTTTCAAGGAATTTTTTTCTCTGTTGCACAGACTTTTCATTTAGAGGAAGTGGGAGGAAATCTACCTTTATATAATAACAGTTACAATACAGTAACTGTAAAATGGATAATAAGAGCTACCAACAAGTACTGGCCAGGGGGATGATAATTCAACTTTGCGACAACTTCTGAGGTTTTATAATTTGTTTTCATTTTACAGTGGAATGAAAACAAGACCTTTGCATATTATGTTTTCAATTTAGGTCTTTCTTGCTGCATTGTCAGGAATAACCAGAGTGCCCTGGACCTCAAGAATATGTCCTTCCAAGTATTTAAAAAATGCTTCAACATTGATGAATCAGCATTTTCTCCTGGTGGGATCGTTCATTGAAAATGCTCTGGCCTGAACTTTTGCTAACCCTAGACGTTCAAAATGATGTCTTACTCCCCAAAACACATTTGTTACATGTAAGTTCTTTTGTGTTTTATGGATTGTTTCTGGACTGTCTTCTCTAAAGCATACCTTTTCCCTTCATCCTCTATGGATGTACATCCATTTTCCGCCCTCACGCAGTTCTTTCCTCCTAATTTCTTCAGCTTTTCTTGTTTCTTATGCAGCTTCCTACCACTATTGACCTTCTGTAGCTTATGCACAAGAAGCAATGCTAAGATAAGTATGCCGTACTGAGGTTACTTGGGAAAGAGGTGGCTGCTGGATGGACTCTGCAATGGATAGTGGTCACTGCATGGCAGTCCCATGACCATCCTGCAAATCCCTGTCTGTCTGCTTTTTGGTTTTAATTCTTCTCAGATGGCATTTTCCATCAGGCAGAGCTGACATCCGTGAGAAGGCAGAAACATCTGTTCCCATGCCCTGGCCGGCTGCCGCCCTCACCAGCTCAGCAGCACTTCAGGAAACCAGAAGAGCCACACGGTAATAATTACCACCGAGTGCTTGTGGGGCAGCTGTTATGTGTGCTATGTCTGTGGTTTGGGTTTGGACCCAGTTGGCTCAGAGTTGGCCTACAGGACCTACACCTAGTGCTGGCCAGCCCCATGCTCTGTGCTGCATGCTTTGAAAATGAAACTGTCTTTCTTTTTTCTAACACTTCAGGTGGGAAGACCCTATACTTCAAGTGAAAAAGAAAAGCAGTGTGGAAAATTAATCTCTAGAAGACAAAATGCATGTATGCATTCTGAAAGATGAAGAGAAAACAGTAAGGAGAGCAAGAGGTGGAGTAACTTAACGTGGTGGAATAACGTGGTGGAAAGTACAAAGTGCTTCTGTAAGTCTTTGTATGAATGGTTTCATGCAGCTCACCATGACATACCATGAATGTTATCACGCAGGGACAAGGTTTCCCTGTGTTCTCAGGAATTTCCACCCCACTGGGTGTAGTCTCAAAACAGCATTTTCCTTGCAAAATTGTCTCAAGACTAATTTTTCAATCTTTCATGTTCACACATTTAAATAGGAAGCAGGGGGAAAGAAACTCAGTTGGGAGCAGCATATGGAGACAACACTGTTATTCCTGTTTCACCGTTTTCTTGGCATCCATTTCCTCTGTCAAACAATACTTCAAATTTGGGACCTCTGCATTCATACTCCCTGTTCCTTCTTAGCTCCTTGGAAGCATCGGGAAGGACTTACGGTGTTGCTACAAGCAGCTCTTACAGTAAAATAAATTAATTGGGAAATACACTTCAAATAATGGAAGAATGAATTATTTCACCATTTTAGCCATTTCCCAGGAGGGAGAGTAAAGGGAAGAAAATGCATTTAACACTCTAAAATATTAAAATAACAGGAACCACATCAACTTCGTCCCTCTGGACTTCAACCAAACTGGCTGGTTAGGTAAATTCTCTGCAGATCCAAGTGGCAAACTCCATCAGAGAATATTTTGATGCATGGCAAGGGAACTTATCTATACTAATGATATTATGAAGGGGATCAGCTAATTTTGAGTTCTTTGGAGTTAGGCCTGGTTTCTGGCAGAGTAGAATATTTTTGAAATATGAACTCCCCCTTTAGCATAGAGTCTGATCCTGTTTTCATGGATGGTATTCATGGAAAATCACTTTCTTGAAGCTGTATTTCAAATATATATTTTTAATGAGAGATGTTATTCCCTTGAACTTCTGGGAAGAGGCTTTAAATATTCACAACAGTAACTAAAATGCAGCGAGACGAAGGGAATTGTACTTGATTCCTGAGATTTACTGGTTACATACACAGAACAAAGCAAAGCAACACTCTTTCTTAATGATTAAATACAGCATACAAATACCCTCCTGGATTTTGTTCACGTTCTCACCGAAAATTTTAATGGCCATTTTGCAGAAAGCAAAATACAGGCTACACTGAAAAGAAATTACAAACAATTCTATAGCATCCTTTGAGTTTTGTTGTAGCAGTGAAGGTGTGCATGTAGTTCTAGCTAACTAAAAATAAAGATGCAATTACAAAATGCCTATTTGCACAGATGATAAATCCTGAACCCTCACTGAATTTGGAGTGCCCAAATAGAGCAATCTGGGAAGTGGGCTCATACAACCAAACCTGTCAGTATTGAGTGGAAAACATGAAATGGTACAGTTTCCCAGGGAGGTGGTAGAGACTCTGTCCCTGAAGTTTTTCAAGATAAGTGTAAATGTCACCTTGACTGATATGGTTTAGTGGTATGGTGGTGATGGGTTGACAGCTGGGCTAGGTGATCTTAGTGGTCTTTCCAGCCTTAATGATTCCATGGTTCTAAGCCAGAGGGCTCTGCCTAAATTCTGCAAGCCATTTCTTGAACTTTCTAGCAAAAAAGAAACAGACCATCTCAGGAAGTTCATTTTAATACAGAGAGTTTGTTCCAGAGCTGAGTTTCCCCATTAGAAATGCCTCACCTTTTATATGAAAAATCAGATCATTGTGTTTCTGCTGTTTGTTGCCACTGTGGTTGTGCTGCTCATGGGAAGCATCTCAAGCAACTGGCCCCAAAAATTAGGAAAGGACCTTGACTCTATGCCTAATTATTGGAGGAAAACACTCTGAGGTAATCCAGCCAGTCCTGAAACAGAGCTGGGAAGACTGCTCAGAAACAGAGAGCGTCTAAGTTGGGAAGGGTCTGGCCTTTGAGGACAGAGCTGCTCAGAGCAGCTGGATGGCTGCCCACTCTGGAGCTGGAGCATGGGACAGTTTATAAACTTAAAGCAAATTTTCCAGCCTTATGGGATTTTCCCTATGGTCTGTTCTCAGTGGAGCAGCATTATTATTGTAAATAAATGCCCTTTTTGTCCCATCTCCCAAGGGAGAAAAATTAATGTTGTTTGAAAATGTATGTTTTTCCCACTCAGTGCTGAAGCAGTTCCTTTCCATAAGGTCTGCACAAAGCTGAGCATTAGCAGATACTGTTAATATCATTACTTCAAAGTTCTATCTGAATGTCTTTGCCAGGGAGCCTTTAATAAAAGACGTGGCCTCTGTCCCCTCAGAATTGCAGGGGTTGGAAACTCATTCTAGTGAGTCATCTCAGGCATCCTCCTGCATTGTGACTGGGCCTTTCTGTCCAGCCCCTCTGCTCTTAACTCTTTCAGGTGCCTAACTGCTGGCTCCTGTCACAGGGACTGCTGTTTCCATCACAGACTTGTACACTGTCCCAAACCAGGAGAAAGGATCCAGCACTGTGGTGCTCTTTCCCCTCCTGCTCCCAAGCCACCCCACTCCTGATTGTGCCTCCTTTGCCACTCTGTATGGGAATATTTTTACAGCTGCCTCCGTCTCTCCTTTGGGAGTATTTTTTTCTTTCCTTCTCTCTCTCTCTTTTTTTTTTTCCCCTCATGCTTCTCCTGTCAGTGAATGAGTTTTCCAGGCTTCTCTTCCCTCGAGACTGGTTGGCACTTTAAATATCTATGGAGTTATTGCTGTGTCACTAACTGAGGTAGAAAGGTAACCCTGGGGCAATCACACTGCTGAATTTTTGGTGTGCTGGACCCACAGTAAGTTTGAGGAATTGTGCCAATTGTAATGCGGCCCCTCATGGTCCTCATGTTTTCTCCTTTCCTGAGATCAGCACTTCGTGGCTGTAGGGAATAGCCAAAGGCACCACTTGTTGCCACATCTGCTGCAGGGTGCAGATGGCCCTGTCTCACCCAGTACCCTCCCAGGCCATCTGTCCTGCTCGTATGATGACTCTCTTTACCCTTGGTGAAATCTGTTTAAGAGGAGGTAATTGCTCATGGTCATACACTTAGGAGTATGTATGCTACAGAGCAAGTATTCAGGAAAAGCCATCACTGCATAATGAGATCTGCATCCATCTCAGCCAAAGGTGATAGCAACCACACAGCTGGACAGTATTGTCAGATCCTGCTTCATGCTATGCTCACCTGGCTGTGTCTCTCAGCCTGCAGAGACGTGATGGATGGTGCTTGGGATTGCAATGAGGTGCAATGATTTACTCTCAGTTTTGGGAGAGGTTTCCAGTCCACCTGGGTACATGGGGAAATCATTGGCTGATTAATTGTACTTGAGCATTTTAGCATATGTAGAATTTGCACATAAAGTTCAGTCCCTGTATTCAGCCAAGGCTGCTGGTAGCATGACTTGTCTTGAGTGAAAGTCCTCTCAGGGCGTATAACTTGTTATTTATTTATTTATTTTAAAAGATTTTAGTTATTAGAAATTATTTTAAAACCTATATTTTCCAGAATTTATTTTGGGAAAGAGGAGAAGTAAATGCCCCTTCAAAGATGCAGTCTGGAGCTCATCCACATCTTTGACAAATTGTGATGTCATAATTTATAAATCTTTAATTCTTCAGTATCTTATTCAATGACTGGAAGAGTCATATGTTGGGATACAAGAATATGATGTCTGTCCAGGGGTTGGTGAGTATTCATTGTAAAAAGCAGACCAGAAATATAATAACTTGGATTTTTTCATTGCAAAGATAAAAAATAATTTGACAGGAGATGTCATTATTGTTTAATGGCTTTGTCTGAACAGAACAATTGAAGGAAATGTGTTTGCTCTTCCTCATCCCTTGCCATTTCCATGATGTCATTGTGTTTGGCCTTACCAACTGGAAAGTAGAACATAGGAAAGGCACTACCTGCAGAGTAAAACGTACACAACAACGTATGGTAGCAATGATGAGTATTGCTGGCACAGAGATCTGTCTCAAGGTTTATGAAGAGAAGAGAAAATTAGATGGAAATTTTGGTGAAGGCATTTTGAGTTGGCTTAATCAGTAAGTAAACCATTCTAACTGTGACTCATTTAGTAAAGCACTGCCACGTCCTGCAGAAATGAAGAGGTTTTTACTTGTCTAGGAATTTTCATTGTGTAGACTTGCTTACTATATTTTTGGTTTTTTTTTTTCCTTCATGTGGTGTATCTGCTGTTGAAAAGCATCTGCTTGGTTGTCCATGAACGCCTGGTATGGCACCAGCTTTGCGTGGTTTTGACCCCTGGGGAAGATAGTCAAATACATGTACTGAGTAAACTATTGCTTTCAACACAGTGGCAGTGGTGTTTAGTTCAAGCCATAGAGATCTCCTTCAAGAGCCAGAGATCATAGTTTCAGTTTTGTTTTTCCTCAGCTGATGTCACCTCCTGCAATGTTACGCCCATAAGAAGGGGAGGGGAAGCCTAAGACTGTCTTGGAGTGGTGGAGAAGAGGGTCACTTTCTCATCTACTGTTAACCCCTTTTCTGTTCCAGCTGTCTCAGAACACATTTAGGTCTTATCCTGACTACTAAGAGGGGTTCACTTGTCAGCTCACTTTTATTGTCACTTGCAGAAGTCTTATTTTTCAATTACAGTAGCACTCAGTCTCCTTACATCAGGTTCAACCTCCTTTTTTGCAAACCTTATTAAAATTTTCTCCAAAGAAGTTTCATGTTGATAAATTCATGGGGTTCATCTCACTCCATTCATTTATTTTTATGCCATTTGACTTTCTCATCTTTCAAATGCATTTCCAGTTGTGGTTGCCCCCTAGAAATGCCATCTTTCTACATCTGGACCATCAGGACACATTCAAAGGGTCTAACTTACTCAACACTTAGTATTATTTGTATTTCCTACTGCCATTGAAACATCACAGATCTAATAAGAAATATTAGATGATTGGTTAAAATGGAATTTGAGCTGTATTTCATTGTAGTTTGCTTATTCTCTGTGTCTAGCTTTTAGGCTGTAAACATTATGCATGATGCAGCGTTGTCTCGTGCCGTGCTTGACCCATGAGGATATACATTGACTGCTTGTACCAGGTGAGGAAATGAGCTCTTTGCATTGGGCTGTAGCAGCTTCTGGGCTTTGAGTTCAGACCTGGGTGTTAAACACAATACACACTGTATGGGAGGGACTGGCACACAGCTTTTTGGTATCTCTTTGTAGCATAAAGCTTTTGCCAGGGGCTGCATGCTCCTCCAGAGCTGTGTTTCAGTAGTGTTTGGGGACAATGGTCAGTACTTCGTCACTGCTGCAGAAACAATCTGCCCGCAGTAAATAGGACCATGAACCATGCACACACCTCTGTCTCCACGGGCTTCAAGTGGACCGTGCAGGCACAGGACAATGCAGGGATGTGTGTGAGGAAGGGGGATATAAGCATTAGTGATCTTGGCTCCTCACACCCTTCAGAAGGAAAAGGTCTTAAGGTGGGTTGATGGTTGGACTAGATGATCTTAAAGGTCTTAATCAACCTTAATGATTCTATGATTTCCAACCTGTATGACTCTTATGTTTCAGTGTGTATATGGTGCCTGCTTCATTTGTGTGTGGGATGACCATGATGATTAAGGTAAAAAAAAAGCTATTCTTTGGTGTGCCAAGACTATCTAAACTTCCTGGCTTTGAAAAAACCCAATGATTATTGAACCACCTCTAGCTTATGTGACACAGGACATGGAAATAAACCTTCAGTGGAAAAGTTAAGAATTAATGGTTCTGTAAAACTTATCTTCCCAAAAAGGCAGCCTGAAAAATCTTTGAATTGCGCTGGTGGCTTTCTGCTGAGTTGAACCTTGAGTGTGTTATTGAGACCTTTGGTTTATTCTGGCTAACAGGGAGGATTGGCAGAAAAATCCTTTCAGCTCCTGAGAGGCAAAATGAACAAATCTGTTCAGTGGTTGTGAGTCTAGAGACCTAAATCTTTGAAGAGTCAGTGCTTTCCTGTCTCAAGGATAATGTTCAAATCTGTTTGATCAAAACTGGATGAACATTAAAAGGAAGAAAACCACTGCAAACATCCCTGAAAATAAACATCACAGCTCTCTTTCAGTGCTATTTATAGCTCTTTCAGTTTAATGACCTGAAGCATTACATGAAACATCTAATGTGCTACCAAGACTGTTTATAGGAGACAACCATCTCAAGAACACGGTAGTGTGAAGACTCCCACAGCAGCACACATGCAGAAATTACAAAGCTTCTGGGATAGCCTCTTCTGTTCTAATTATCCAGTCTAATAAAATTTTGACAGAGAAAAATAGAAGTAGTACGGTATTTAGGTCATTGCTGACACACTATGCCAAATAAACAGGTTGAAATCAGTATGCCCATGCAATGGATAAGTAATCAATAAAAAATAACTGTCATATCGAAAGTGTGGACAGATGTGCTGATGTTCCTGCAGCTGGAGGAGTTTCATAGACACAGAATCATTAAGGATGGAAAAGAACATTAAGATGGCCTATTCCAACCCTAGCCCATCCCCACCATGCCCACTGCCCATGTCTCTCAGTGCCACATATCCACAGTTCTTGAGCACCTCCAGGGATGGTGACTGCACACTCCCTGGGTAGACTATGCCACTGCATCACTGCTCCCTCTAAGAAGAAGTTTATCCTAGTACCTGACCTGGGGTGTTCAGGCTCCTACATGATTTCTGTCCTGTCTCAGTGTGTGGGTCCTCTCCTGGAGGTGAAGCTGCTCAGTAAGCACTCCAGCCCACTTCACTGTTCAATCAATCACATTGGCTCAAATCATCACTAAAGAACAAAACATCTGTCTCCTAATGGTAATGAATAATTGTTTTCTTCTACATTGCTTTTAATTTCAAGAGCTTCTGTCATGGCTGAACTATTCTGTATGTTATTCATTAGCTGATCATATGCCACTGCTAAATTTTTTCAAATGGATTCACTGTTTATAAATGTTCACCAGTTTGTGACGACACACGAGGGGAAAGAGGGACATATTTATGCCATATACATGAAGTCTTCAGTCCAGATGTTTGCAGTTCTCCCTTGGACAGGCCGACCTCTCTCTTGTTTACCCGGGATACACCATCAGTTACTAAAGCTATTTGTATGGCATTCACCTATGTGCAGTCACTAAACCAAATGGTTTGAGACTCACTACCCTCTTCTCCTTAGACAACCATCTAATGAGTCTATGCACTTTTGACTGTGCAGGATGCTGAGTTAAGCATACAAATCAGTATTGCTTCCCAGTTGATGGAGAGTTTTCACATAGAAAAAAATAAATGAACTTTTGAGTATAAATTTTGGGGTGAATGAATTTCATGCTAAAAACTGCTGGCTTTTTTAGTGTTCAGAAGTTTCAAACAAGATGCTTAGTGGCTTCTTAGCTTAAAAAACAAGATACATCTCCCTTCTGCCTTGAAAAACACTGCAACCCCATTAATTTTGATACTATTAAATCAGCTTGGCTTGTAGTTGAATTGAATTTTTTCTTTTAATTGGTACAACCTCAGCCCCAATTAAGCATTTATAACTTCACATAGTTAGACACAATACAAGTCACCCTGGCTGAGAGACCTTTGCTCACGGAAAATCAGTGTTTGATGTTGGAGAGACGGAATGGAAGCACCATATTAAAGCATGTTCTCACTATCCAAACAGACCCTATTGTTACAGCTATGGCCAGTAATATCCTGTTTATCACTGGGATCACACTTTGGTTCGCATGCCCTAGGAATAACCACTTACTCTGTGGCTAAACCCTTTCACTGTGGGACTTGGGTTTTCACCAAATGTAAGGAAACCTACTCAGGGTTTTGGCCTCCAGCTAAACTTCTTCATAATGTCTCCAGAAGTAAACAGACTCGTAAACTTCCCCACGTTCAACAAAAGAGTCCAGTTTTGTATCCAAATAACAAATTTGCCTTCCCCATCTGTCTGGCATTACCTCAGACTCTGCTCTGTATCCATCGCATCTCAGCCCTGGCAACAGGCCTCGAACAAATTCATTTTTGTGGACTGTGGGTGAAATCTGTGGCCGAATGTTATTAGTGTGGAGCTAATAACTGGTTTGGACTTCTGTGCAGAGCAGCTGCATGCACAGCAAAACACCAGCAGCCTTTCATCCCAGGCATTGCTGTGTCCAAGCTGTGTGCATCCTCAAGGACACCCTGTTGTTACACTTATCTCCACCATGAAAACCTACCCCAGGCCTACAGCTAAAAGGATGCAATAGAGCTTGGCAAATAGATGCAGCTGGTGCTGTGGGGCCATGAACAGTTAACGCCTTGGCCACGACCACGGTGCATCTGGAGCTTTTCCCAATTCTGGGCTGGATAGCATCGCTGTCTCCCCCCAGCTGCCAGAATTGCGGCAGAGAGAAACTGCTCTGAGATCACAATTGGAATCCACAATTTTTAATGCTTCCCCCCACCACTATTTTTTTCCATTAGAAAGAAGGAAATTGGTAAATGCCCTGGGACTCACAACCGACCTGGAGAGGCAAGTGGAAGCACTTGCTGCTGGTAATAATGGACTGGGTGAAAAAACTTCACTGGGAAGCACAGCTCTGCAGAAACCTGCAGCAGTTATTTGCTTTTGAGGAGTTTCAATGCAGGCCATCTGAAACAAATAGTTTCAGCTGAAACAAATGGTTTCAGCTCGTTTGGGAAAGGTAAAATGGTTGAGTTACGATAGGGGCAGATAAAGCTGTGTGGTGGGGTAAATTTAAAAGGGATTTTCCAGCATCTCAGCTATGTTTCAGGATGTGTTAATGTGCAAAGCCTTTCTGTGCACCATTTTGATATCATTGTGTTCTGCTATTACCTCCATGTCACCTCTCCTTGTGACCATGGGCTGCCAAGAGCTTTGCAGTGGAAAAGTCCATAGCCACAGAGGACCCCAACGACTGTGAGAGCAGAGGTAATTTTGCACCAAGTGAGCTCCTTCCTCTCTCAATGCCTAGAGTATATTGAAGTATTTTAATAGATTGTGTTATGTTTTATGCCACGAAATGTCTTTCATATGATCATTAAGGTTGAAAAGATGGCCAAGATCATCTAGTCCAACCATGCCTGTGACTGCATGTTATATTAGTAGATTTGCATTGTGTTTTTTTTTTTTTTTCAAGGCACTCTGCTCTGGAAGTCATTTCCACTGCTTGTTTTTTTATTTTTTTGCACTGCTTTGTAGTGAAATGGGTCTAGTAGGTACTGGAATTTCTCAACAAATGTAAATTCTATTTTTGATCAGTGCACGTTTTGACCTCTGATGCTGGACAGGGTTTGTCTCAGAATAGCTTGTTAATAGACAGAGCTATTTTTTCCCTTATCTTTCTGAACTTTGCTATCAAGAACTTTTTTAGCTTATGTTTATGTGCTATCATGGTTTAGAAGGCAAATAAGAGCAGCACGAGATCTTTTAGAGGTCTAAGTCTTCAAAGTCTGAAAATGTAGCTTGATTTAAAAGCTGATGCTTTTACCTGTTACCCTAAGGAAAGGAGCATTATGCAGTGACATTCTCCATCTGCCTGTCCTTCTCTCATCAACTTCGGAGCCCACTGGCAGTTTCTACCACTTCTGATGGAGAGGAGACAAAATCAAGGTATGTTCCTGAGAGTTATTGGTGAGGGACATGCCTGGTACCCCCACCCAGGCTGCCATCAGCACCTGGATATGCACACAGCTCCCATGCTCATACCAAAGCCACCCAAACTACAGGTCAGTGGCTGGGGCCAGTTGCCATATGGGTTTCTCCATATGCAAACGTATTTAAAGTTCCTGGCAGACTGCAGAGGATGCTGGGAGTGGTGTATTGCTGTATGGCAAGGCCTTAGGGGACAAACAGATCTCAGTTTATCATGGGAAAGTATGTGGGCTCTATCACAACATAGGACATAAATCTGTGCTGTCTTGCCTATGGCTTTTCCCTTGTGAAAGTACTCATTTACACCATGAAGTGTTCTTCCCTATATCACCTCTGGGTAAAGACTTCTTGTTCTTTGATCTGTCTGGAGAGAATAATAGAGAAAAGAGAGCACTGCTCACATTAGAAGTGACACTGCCCACTCTTGTGGAGAAAAAGGTCTTCACATTTCCATGGATCAGATTCTGCAATTACACAGCTTTCTTGTTTGGTCAGTTCATCTGTTAAACTTGACACGGAGCCAGAATGAAAACAGAGATTTTTCCCATTACAGAACACCAAATCTATGATAAGCCACGCCATGAAAATTCAGTTTTTAAGGAGGTGCAGAGAGAGAGAAGGAAACTCCAGCTGCTACTGCACAGAGAGCCATGGGTTTCACAGTGCTAAAATCTGTTTTTGGAGGGGATCTTAAAAACAACAACTATAAGCCAAAGGAGCAGAGAGATAAGAAAAACAGCAGGATCTGGGATAGGGAAATTTAAGGAGTAGTTTGAGCAACAGTTTTAGGCTGTCACACCATCTGGGTGGTAACTTTGGACACAGCTGGGTAAAATAATTGTTAAGGATAGAGGCCTGTGAATGTTGTACTTCATCTGTGGGTCTGTTTTGCACAGCGATGCAGTGAATGTCATGTATTATCTTTGTTAGATTTGTATTTTTTTTCTAAAATCAAAAATTCCTTCCCCATAAAGCACTCAAAACAATCACCCCTTCTGCTTCCCCCACCTCCAAGTTATAATATTAAATATAATATAGACGGAGCAACAAATGTCTCTGAAAGGAGAATTACATTTGGACAGCACTCAGAGATGCACTGCTTTTCTTAGAGATTACTCCCTGAATAGGATATAAATATTATAACTTATGCACTATTTGCTATGAAGCAAGATGTCATCAAGAAAGGGTAGATGTAGTACTTCAGGGCATGGATTAGTGGGCAATATTGGTGGTAGATGCACAGTTGCACTAAATGATCTGAGAGGTCTTTTCCAACCTTAATGATTCTGTCATTTTAGTGCATACACACATCAACACAATCGTCACCGTTTACAGCCTGCCAAGCTCAGAACATCAGGATTTTTGTAAAAAAAAAAACAAAAAAAAAACCAAGCAGCTGAGTATAACCCAACAGAGGCTGAATTCTATTTGTTGTCCTGAAAATCCCGTGTGTCCCTAACGTCAGTTATTTACTAAAAATCAGAAGCAAGCATAAATCCCATATTGCCCCAATTGTATGAACTGCCATCTAAGCCCTCTGGCCACCATCCAGGTCTGAATCACACTCCTGGATGAGCAGTAACCCACGCATTGCCTTCATACCATCCTCGATCCACCTTCACCTCCCACCTGGCTCTCGATTAAATATTTTGATTGTGATTTTTAAGGCCCTTCCTTACCTGCATAGTGGTCAAACACAGTGGGTACGTACTCCTCAGGGAAGGCATCATTGGCGTAACTCATCAGCAAACAGGTTTTCCCGACGGCCCCGTCCCCAACCACCACACATTTTAACATCTTCTTGGTGCTGTTGCTGCTCCCATCAGTGCAGTTGTCACCTTCTGCCTTGCAGCTCATCCTTGCGTCTGCTGCCGCTGCTCCTGCTGCTCCCGGGGCTTCCAAGTGCACATGAAGAAAAAATGAAGTGCGATTGTATGGACTTTTCCTGAGTTTGGA
>VXAB01004666.1:0-124577 GCA_013399175.1 Odontophorus gujanensis | reverse complement strand
GCAGGGATCGGGGATTCCTGTTAAATCCACTCCATTTTCCATCTCATTTCTAACATGGAGGAGAGCCTGGAGGTTTTTAATGGAGTTTTTCCTTTCTTTCTCCAGCTTGCTGTGTGTCAGGAAATCATGGGTTTCCTGCTGAATTCCATATTAGGATCAGTGGGCTTGTGAAGGGCTGCAAACAATGGGAGCTCTGTGTGTATTTGTACTTTGGAGGAACTCTGCCAGGACATGGAGAAAGAAAAACACTAGAGGTCTCTCTGCAGACTGAAGTTTTTAGGTTTCCTGCTCCATCCCATGCCCGGGCTGCTCTCGGGGCTGCTGGCACTGATTTGGATGTGGAGGATTTCAGAGAGGAGTTGGGAGCGTGTGGCCGTGGGGGGTACGGTAACGCTGGGAGCCCTGTGCTACCCCAGCAGGGTCGTGGGCATGATCCCTAATGATCCCATATCGGTGTTTTCTTACATGTGGGAGACAGGAGGGGACCTGGAAAGGCAGGCAGGAGGTACAACAAGCTGGTAGAGTTTAATGTGAATTTGGTCTGTGTCTATAGCTCTTTATTAAAAACAAAACAAAACAAAAAAAAACACCTTGGTTTGCAATAACAAATCACTGATTATTCAGGGTAATCACTCAGAACATACCCCTGGCATTCCCCCTCATCCACCCAAAAAAAGCAAAGGAGGCATTTTCTACCCTTAGAATAACTGGGTAAACACAGGCAGAGAGAGAAAAAAAGAGAGAAATTAAGAGTTGTGTGTGTATATTTATATATATAAACACTTCCCATAGCAGTTTGTGGAAAAACAGCTTTGAGCTGTGTGATCCCTGTCTCCTAATCTCAATTTTGTTCTGGTCTCTCACGTGCCTCCTGGCTCCTCTCAATTTAAATCTAGGTCAGTCTATATGTGGTCAAGATGAAGGGCCAAACTCCCTGCTCCTTCCACAAGAAAGATTTTTCATTTTCCGGCAGAAATGAGCCAGACGTCAACATAAACCCCAGCCCAGCAGCTCAGCACATCCTGCTGGCTGTGTTTCCCTTCCACAGGCTTTAAAGGCTTTGAGAGTGGGAAACAACCCCCACTGGGTTTCTAGGGGAAGCTCCTCGGTGATAAAGGCTCCCCCTGCCTTGCTTGTGAAATGCTCAAAAGCTCACGCAGCCAGTGGGCAATGTGCACCTGGATGTGTAAGGACCAACACCAGGGAGGTGGTGGAGTCACTGACCCTGGAGGTATTCAAGGAACATTTAGCTGTTGGGCTGAGGAACTTGGTTTAGTGAGAACTATTGGTGGTAGGCGGATGGTTGGACTGGATGATCTTGGAGGTCTTTTCCAACCTTGGGGATGCTATGATTCTATGAGCCTTAATAATGAATCTCTGTAGCCCCGCATCTGCAGTGCTGCCAGAGTCTCAGCAGGACTGTGTCCACTTTCATTTTTTGCAAGAAGTTAATGCAATTCCTTTGCAGTTTTTCTGGAGGCTTGAGGGCTGGAGCACAAGTCTTCTGGGGAGTGGCTGATGAGGAGGTTGTGGTGGGGTATAGCGAGGTCTTCTCCTAGGTAACTTATGACAGAACAAGGGGTCATGACTATAACTTGTGCCAGGGGAGGTTCAGGTTGGATTTTAGGAAAATATTTCTTCTCAGAATGTAGCAAAGTATTGAAACAGGCTGCTCAGGGCAGGGAAGTGGTGATGTCACTGACCCTGGAGGTGTTCAAGTAAAGGGTAGATGTCACAGAGTGCCATGATTTGGTAGTATTGTGGTGATGGGCTGATGGTTGGACTAGATATCTTACTGGTCTTTCCAATCTTAATGATTCTATGATAATGGAAGCATAGCCACTCATTAGGTTCTACCTAATGGTCTTTGAAAAGGCTAACGAGATGTGCTTATCTAGGAGGTGAGGAAGACTGACATCTTACCTGTTTAAATTCAACGATACAATTTCACCTTAGCTGTATAGATGACGTGTACAACTCTAGTGGAACTACAGTGATGTTATTAAGAAAAAGAGCTGTATCTGGACTAAAAGCCTATGTTTTGTTAAACCTCATGACTTTATCTTCATTTGGCATCACTGAGGTCAGCTGGACCAAAATATTTTAAGAGATGGTTTTGTGGCAGTAGCGTACAATCATATTGGTTTATACTTCTCTCTCAAGAGGCTGAGGCAACCTTAACCTTTCTGCAACCTGGGATTGTGTGTCTTTTACTAACAAAGTTGGCACTGACTTCGCTGTATGAATTAATGACCCAATCATCTTGTCCAGAAATCAAGTTTGAGGCCAATTTGCTATGTTTTACACAATACTTCAGGTTAACCTGACCTTTGCATACTTGCATTGGATATTTCAGCTGCACTGAAAATGCTTCTGTACAGCAGAGCTGCCTACAAGTCCCAACATGGAAGTCACAGGGTTATTGGTTAGCAAAGCTTTTGTTTGGTGATTCAGTCTGGAACCAGGGCTTATTTGCTCTTTCTTTAATCAGGTTAGAAAGTGTCAAATGTTCTCACAAGATCTCAGTCTTTCTCAGCTTACAAATCCAATAAGAGCTTACTGGTTTCAAGCCATGAAGTTTGGAAAGACGTGTCTGAAGTAAAAAAGTGAACCAAACTAGTTGGAATGCTTGGAAAGCTTGTTGAAGTGTGTGGTTCTCAGATACTGAACCATTTTTCTTCCCACTCATTTTACAAGATTCTAGCCAAGACCATCAAGGCTTCTGCCTCTGAAGGAGGCCATAATAGAGACAGGCAGACGTTTTTAGCACTGTGGAGCGAAGCTGTCACCTGAGGCACTTCCTAGCAAAGATTCTCAAGCCAAGAGCTCTGCTCCAGATGAAGTGCCTCTGACCTTTTGTTAATTAACAAATTAACTGGGAGCAGATCTATTCCCAGGACTGTGTAGTATTTCCAGCTCCCACATGCCTGCATGGAAACATCAGCTTCGTCTTCATCAGCCCAAGTCTGACAGGGCTGCCTGTCCAGGAAGCTGCTTCCTCAGGGATCAGTGAGTTCAAGGCCAGAGCAAGAAATTTCTGTGAGAAGGTCTGTATGAGGTGAAATACTTCCACATTTGTTAATTAGCTCTGCAATGAGCAGTGCGTTTGCCAATTAAACCCATTCTGAACTCTTTGCAGGCTTTCAGATGAGGAAAAAATCCACCTGTATCTTGCCCTCACGGCTCTCTCTCCCTGACCAAATCTGCTGCTCCTGCATGATTCCATGATGCCTCCTCTCATCTTTCTTCATGGGTTCTTATGAGCTTAAACCTTGTAAATCAGAAGACTTTCTCAGTTTGCTATTTCGATCATCAAATCTGACTGCCTGGATCTCATGGGGACCTTATTTTCTATTAGGCCTTATCCTCCTTCATCATCATTTCTTGACCAAAACTAGACAGATCAGTCCCTACATACTAACCCATAGGTGGTAGCTGCATAGAGTGAAAGATTTCCAAGGTGACTGGGAGCTTTTCTTACTGTTAGAAACAGCCTTGTCTGTCCTCCCTCCTTCCTCCTACCAGCACTGACATGGGAATGAAATTTCTGACACTGCTACTGAACTGTAAATTGACTTTAGGTAAATCTTTTCACATTTTTTCTTATCCTTTGTCAAATCTGTTGAGGTTGTCAGAGTCTTTTAGGGCAAGGACTGTGTTAATATCTGAGCATACCAGAACCATACTGAGCTTAATTATCACTGTGCAGTTCAAAGCCAGGTCAGATTCAGCACCTTCTCCAAACTGTGAGATGGTAAGAGCCAGACTCTTGCAATTAAGTGAAATAAAGAGTTTGAGCATCCCTACAGACATGGTATTCTCAGTGGAACCTCTACTACTACATATAGGAGTCTTGGGGTTGTTCTTCTTTGTTCTTGGATTGTTTGTGTGTGCCTCCACCATGTGCTAAGAGTAATTGAAATGAAAATGTTGTTTTTATTTATTCACTCCATCCTCTTTTCCCTTTCCTCACTGGCAGTTTCATCCATCAGCTTCCCACACTGCTGAAATGGCTGTTGAGACCTCAAGTGAATTTGCTCTGTTGAAAAGCTGAAGCAGTGAAAAACCAGAGGAAAAATAACAGTTTAACACTGACCACAGCAGGGATGGAAGCGCTGTGCATGAAGCATTTTTAGAGGCAGCCTGCTGAAGGGTAGGTGCTGGGGTTCCACTTTGAGGTTTGTTGAGTGAGAGCAGGCCTTCTACAGCCATTGCACGCCATCAGTCATGCTGCCACCACCACCGTGCATGGTGGTCCACACCAGCAGCAGGGCGTCTCCTGTTTCATGCTGCTGCCGTGGATATAATTAGTGTCATTAGGTTTCCCTTTGGAAAGAGGAGCTTATAAAACAAATTACTTTTGGGAAATGAGGTCAAGCAAAGGATGATTCACGTCCGGCGCATTGGAGTACCCTAATCATTGAACTTGCTTCCCAAAGACAGCTGCTATACAACAAGACTTGCATGTGATTTATTTGTGCGTGTGTGAATGGGGATGGTTATTTGCAGTTAGGAAAGATGATGATCAGCTTGTTAATGCACAGTTCTTTTTGTATCACTGACTGTAGATAGCGCAGCGTTACCCATCCTTGCAGGTGGTAGTACTTCTCAAGTCTTGGTATTTCCAGCTTTTCTGTTTAAAAGTACTTGCGTTTGAATTTTGGGGATCACTTTTCCTTGGAGGTGTTAAAGTTGCCTCTGGAAATGTGTGCATTTGGAGGTCTGGTACATCCCTCTGTTTGCATGAGAGTTCTCTCATTTCCTTCCAGAAAATTGTTGGCTGTCACCTCTACCTTCTCTGCTGTCTGGTTTCTGTCTTGTGTGGCTGACTTGTATAACATTTTTATTTCTCCTCTCCACTAAGCTCCGCTTCTCTCTCAGAAAACATCCATGCAACTTTTACTTTCTTGGAAAGAAGGAGCGAGCTGCTTCCAGGGAGGAAATGTGCAATCTTTCTGCATCCACCCAAAAATCAGCAGCAGGCGGGCACTGCATCCACATTTCAGGAGTAGGTAGGTGGGAAGAAGACTACAGCAGAAAGCAAACGTGTATTATCTTACCTGTTTCACTTTCTCTGCCTGTCTCCTTGCTGAGCCTATCCTGGTGAGAGTGTTGTAGCAAAGGTGCTGCTAAGTGACCAAGGGGCACACCATTTTGAGGCCCATCACTCAGACTTGCACAAGTATCCAGAGGCTACACACAGACAATTTTTGCAACCACAGCAATTGTAGGAGTTATATTTGGCAGCTCACTGCTTGGAGGAGTAGCATATATCCTAGTGCTTTCCAGTCTATTTGTTGTGCTCAGCATAGCTCTTGCTGCAGGTTATACAGCTGTCAGTGTACCTGTGCTAACACATTTGGCTGATGTGTGTGTGATAAGCTGCAGCCACAGCTTTGGGTGGCAGAGCAGACATGGCATGATAGATGTTCCTGGCTCTTTCAGGCTAATTCAGAAAAAAAAAATCACCCACCTGTTCCTCTTCCTCACTGCTGCCTGGTTTACTCTCTCAGTAGCAAGCACATTTATTCCATGATGGCCATTTGTGCAATTTAGGTATATAAATATATATATGTATATATACACTACATATATTATAGTGTATCACTGGGAAACTGGGGCTGTTGAATGCTGCAGCTGTTCCCTGCACTGTGCTGCCATCAGGTTGGATATTAAGAAAAACTTATCTGAAAGAGTGGTTGGGCACTGGTACAGGCTGCCATGGGAAGTGGTATAGTCACTTTCCCTGGAGATATTCAAGAACAGTGGAGATGTGGCACTGAGGAACATGGTTTAGTGGGCAATACTGGTGGGAGGTAGATAGTTGCACCAGATGATCTTGGAGGTCTTTTCCAGATGTTATGATTCTATATGCAACTCTACGAAGCTCCTAAGGATCAGGATTTCCTTTCCCTGATCCCTGTTCTTCCTCTGTGCCAAGCTTACAAAATGAGCCTGNGGGGCTGTTGAATGCTGCAGCTGTTCCCTGCACTGTGCTGCCCATCAGGTTGGATATTAAGAAAAACTTATCTGAAAGAGTGGTTGGGCACTGGTACAGGCTGCCATGGGAAGTGGTATAGTCACTTTCCCTGGAGATATTCAAGAACAGTGGAGATGTGGCACTGAGGAACATGGTTTAGTGGGCAATACTGGTGGGAGGTAGATAGTTGCACCAGATGATCTTGGAGGTCTTTTCCAGATGTTATGATTCTATATGCAACTCTACGAAGCTCCTAAGGATCAGGATTTCCTTTCCCTGATCCCTGTTCTTCCTCTGTGCCAAGCTTACAAAATGAGCCTGGCTGCACACTTGCCACCATCTCAGAACTGTTTGTTTGCTTTTGCTGTCTGCCATTAAGTGGCAAGAATCCCAATGGATTGTTTTCCTCGGTTCAGCAGCGTTTGAGACCATGCTATCATCATGAAAATATATTTTGTAAGAGAGAATTAGTAGGCAAAGACGACTCATGAGAATATCCAGTTTGGTTTGACTTTACTGGAGTCAAAGGTCCTGTAATGCATCAGAGATGTTATGGAGTCTCCATCTTTGGAAATATTCAAAAGCCATTTTGATGCAGTCATGGACAACTGGCTCTTGGCACCCTGATCAGGGTGGATCCAACCACTGTGATTCTGTGATCTGATAGACCATGCATTTCAATCTCTTTTCTGTCCCCATGTAAAATGAAGTACCATGCATATATGTTTTGTATGCCTTTTTCCACACACATCTCTAAGGCACGGGACTGCAACACATTTCAAAAATTTGTACAGAATCCTCACAATTTTTGTATTGTTAGGATCTTGTGTGTATCATAATTAGTTTCATAACAAAAAACCAAATGTGCTGTAGAATACAACCGTGCAAGGTAATATGGCTGTTGGTTCCCAGTGAGCTGTTATTGACTGAGTATGACTCCAAGTTCTTTGCTATCTTCATGACATTTGGATTAATAGTCAGACACTGGCTGCTGTTTGTTACAGAGTTGAATAATGTCCAGGAGCTGGTGAGGGGGAAACGATCCTCTTTCTGGTCTTGTCTCTCCGATTTGTGCCCTGCAGGCATCAGACCTTTCCCACTGACTTGCCTTGAGATGAACCCTGCCTTTTCAGCTGTTCAGAGAAGCATGTAACTTGGAAGCAACTTTTGGGGAGAGGGCTGTGATCAGTGCTGTGTGGAGATGAAGAGACCTGAAACACGTGGATTTATTTAACGTGAAGCAAAACATGAGAGGAACAAACCTGAAAACAGTAAGCAGCTGATAAGCATCTGTAATTTAAACATCGGACTTGTTTGATGGACTGTGCTCCCCAGTGACAGGAGCAGAACAGCCCCAGTTTATGTGCTTTAATTAATGCAGGCGATCTGGAGACACAGCCTGCTCTCAGTAGGAATCCCCCAGTAGGACTTCTTCTTGGAAGTGCTTTCCCCAAGCCATGGACCTGCTGTGTTCATCTGAGCCCCGTGACCATATGTTGCACTGGCTTTTGTCGGGGGACCCAGCTGTGCAGCCTTTCTTTTGTCACAGACTGCCTTTTGCTTCTTCAGCTTAGGCAAGCAAGCATCGTGAGAGCATGCTGCTGCAGGAAGCTCTCAGCAGAACTGCTTTTCCTTAATAGTGGTGTAGACATAGCACTGCTGCCCAGAGAGCTGTGGGTGCTCCATCCCTGGAGGTGTCCAAGGCCAGGCTGCATGAGGCCCTGGGCAGCCTGAGCTGGTAGGGGGCAGGAGCTGGAGCTGGGTGGGCTGTAAGGTCCCCTCCAACCTAAGCCATTCTATGTCTTTCCCTCTATCGCAGCTGAAAGCCCACTCCACTGGAGGAAAATGAACAACAGGAATAAGATGCTTCATTTCAGCTTGCTACCATTTTAAATGCTCCTATGATTTTTTTTTCCTTTTTTTTAGTCTTTCTTGCAGGACATCTTTAGAGCTTCATCTGCTTTCAAGATGGCCATTGAGAATAATTTTCATATGTCGGCTTTGGTTAAATAATAAGCACCACTTAAACCCATTCACTAATCATCTGAATAATGGTGCACTGCTTATACATTTCTCCTTATTCTCTGGTGTCTTGAGCATTATTAATTCTTTTTAACAGACTGAAATTACAGATGGCCACCAGGGAATTTTTCTGGGACCATCTTGAGGCATATTTTTATTCTTGGGGAAAAATAAAGAAAAAGAAGTAACTGTATTGGAGCTGCCAAGCTTCTCAGAAAATCTGTCCCCACGAGATTTCCCAACTTTTTGGTCCAGGTTCAGTTCTCAATTCTTTTCCAGATTTGCACATAGGTAACAAGCTTTGGAAAACAGTCCACTGGGAAATCGTGTGAGAGTGGGTTCATGTGACAGATCTTTCTGCAACTTGTCATGCCACGAATAGCAAAGTAACAGCCTTTCAGCACTCAACCATGTCACTGCCTGCATCACTTTGATGGAACTGGGGTGAGTGCCTGCTTGTGGAAATAAGGAAAAAGTTAATCAGCTATTGTTATCTCAGGAAAAAGGTTGGTTTGTGCTTCATTGAGAGTTTGCATAGTGTCTTAATTTAACTGTCCTGTTACTGTGGTTCCTGCTCTTGTTGCTCCATGCTGACGTGTCGGGTTTGCATCCAGCACTACTTAGAAGTCTATGTCGTAAATATTCTCCCTTTATATTAAGCACTGTACAAAGGTACATGAAAATTCAACAGCCTCAACCCTGTGACATTTGCAGTCTAAATATGTGAACGAGAGCAGGGGAGCCAGAAAAGAAAGGGGTGTCTGGCTCACGCGTTGTGTAGTGGTGTTGCCAGAAATAGCACCTCTTGAGTCATTAATCAGTGGTTATCTTCAGAGTTAAATGCCTTTGAGTCATGTGCTGTGCCCACATCTGGTTGCTCCAAATCCAAGACCAGGCGAGCTGCTTGTTCATGGGATTTTCCTGGTGTGGAATCTGTCACCCTGCAGTCAACTGGGAAGGACTGAGTGTAAGGTGCTAAAACTGCCCTCTGTGCGCAACTCAGACGCAGTCCACACAACCTGTGGGCTCAGGCTGAGACTCCCCTTAGTTTCTTCCTGGTAGAAAATATGCTTACTTGTGATATAATTTGGAAAAGTACATTTTTTCTCCTTACCCAGCTGTACCAAAGACTATTGACACAGGCAATGAAAATCTGAGGACACTTGCACTATGCCTTAGCTCAACTCTTCCATCTTCCTGTTGCCTCTCCGCGTGCAAGCTCTCCCCATTGACCAGGCTTGAATCTAGATTTAAACCTGCTGCATCACATAGTTTGTGCTGGCTGCAGTCATTCTGCCCTGAGACCAAGTGCAAATCTGGACACTTGCCTGTGTCTGAATTTCCTTGTCTGACAATTCCCTTGGCTCCTGGCTGACAGAAGTCAACTTGTGAGCCAATGGGCTGTCAAGTTTGAGAAGAGCAGATTCAATATGGGCTTGAAACCCAATAGGGTATGACAATATAGCTATGGGATGTCTCACCACTTCCCTCTGCCTTCGAGAGCACAGAAACCACGTTTATGCTTGAGCAGAACAGATCTGATCCAGCAAGTAACTTCACATCACTGTGAAGTTTCCTCTTGTTATACACAGCTGCTCACAGCTGTCCCAGTGTGGTTACATACAGCTTCATTTTTATTGCTTTTGGGGAAAACTCGGGCTTTCAGACCCTAACAAGCTATTTGCTTCCCTTTCTCTGTCTCTTCCCACAGCTGACCTCCATGTCCAGCTGTGCAGGCATTTTCTGGTTGTAGTGCCCCTGAGCAGTGCCAGCAGGTGCTGTCTCAGCCTCTCCTGCTGCTCTGTAATTAACAGTCCCAAACATGGAGTGGTGGCTGGCCCTGTGACATTTTTTCCTAAGGTTTTTATTAATTTGATGTGAGTTTTCATAGCAACTCACCAGGGAGCTGTAACAAACATTCAGCTGTACCTGGCATCAAATGGTGGATTTTCCTGCTCCAAAGGTTGTACCAACTGCCAGAGGCCAGCTGAGGTCTGAATCCTGGGGAACAGTGCAACAGCTGTATGAAAAAGCTGGAGGATTGAAGTGGGGATATCACAAATGAAAAGAAGGATTTGTGTCATCTTGGGCTCTGTGGTCATGGTCTATTGAAATGCTTACAGGCACTTGGGAGACTTGAAGCATCCTTGTGCTCAGTTGCACTGAGTCATGGAATTGCTTGAATTGGAAGGTCTTTAAAGGTCATCTAGTCCAAATCCCCAGCAATGAACATGGACATCTACAGCTCGATCCGTTTTTTTCCTCTTCTGAAATGAGCTCTTCTATTGCTGCTGAAAAACTGTTCCAAGTGCCCGTGATCTCCTCATCCTGCGTAGCAATGTGTGGACACTTCAGGTTGTTTTTGCTTGGGCCAGACACTGTGACAATGGCCATAGTATGTGCAAGTTTAGTATTACTTCTTTTTGTGGCCTTAGACTCTTGGTTTCATATGTTATTTTGCCCCAGGATCCTTTATCCTGCTGCAATTCAGTGTCAGTGTTCATCTCATGTAAAATTTGTCTTGATGAGGAAAATCCTTCTTTAAAAAAAATTGAAATACTTTATTGGAAAATACTTCTGTATTTACAGTCAGTCTCTTTACCCCAAACTGCATAATCTACTCCAGTTAAAGGACTCAGTCCTCCCCAGATTGAGTCCTCATTCCTAGATAATTCACATCCTCTTCCATGTTTTCTCTTCCTTGCCTCACTTGCAAGCACCTCTCTCCTCTGTTTCCATTTCTGTGTGGAACACAAAGGGCCATCTATTGTTTCCTTGTTTTATTGTTAGCCACCTTTGTCTGATGTAACTGGAAAATATCACAGACGTCACTTTGTTTCCTGCCAGAAATTAGGCTGCCTCCTACCTGTCTTTGCAGCCTTGCCTACGGATACCAAAAGAAAATCTGTTTAAATCCTTAACAGATGATGTTTTTTCTGGAAATTATTAGTCCAGGGGGGACTTCTAGCAACCCCAGAGTTTCCTTCCAGACAGCTCCTGACAGGTCCCCTTGGGCAGTCAATGGCACGTGTTGCTCTGCTGTTGTTCAACATGAAGGCATCCTTCAGTGCTATCTGTAGGCTCAGCATTGTACAGCATGAGGCTCTGTCCACCAATGGATACTGCGTAACAGTAACCTATTTATTCCATGTGTTCCTTGGATGGTTCATTTCTCCCACCCACCTTCTTAAGTTGTCTTTATGGTATTCATTGCAGTTATCTGTGTTTTCAGCTATTCTTGGCTAATATCTTGGTTCTTTGCCTGGGAATTTCTCTTCCTGGAGAAAATAAAACCTGTAATTCCTTTAGCCTCAGGCCTTTGCTCAGTGGTGTTCATCCTCTGAGTCTTGAATATAATCCTAATGGTTTATGAAAAAATAAAAAATAGCGATAGGATGAGAGGTAATGTCCTTAAGATGCACCAGGGAAGGTTCAGGTGGGATATTAGGAAAAATTTCAGAAAGAGTGCTAATACTTTGGCACAGGCTGCTTAGTGAGGTGGTGGAGTCACAGTACCTGGGAGTTTTCAATAACTGTGGAGAAGTGGCACTGTGTGACCTGATCAGAAAAGGTCACAGGCATGAGCTGATGGTTGGAATAAATGATCTTAGAGGTCTTTCNTTCTTTGCCTGGGAATTTCTCTTCCTGGAGAAAATAAAACCTGTAATTCCTTTAGCCTCAGGCCTTTGCTCAGTGGTGTTCATCCTCTGAGTCTTGAATATAATCCTAATGGTTTATGAAAAAATAAAAAATAGCGATAGGATGAGAGGTAATGTCCTTAAGATGCACCAGGGAAGGTTCAGGTGGGATATTAGGAAAAATTTCAGAAAGAGTGCTAATACTTTGGCACAGGCTGCTTAGTGAGGTGGTGGAGTCAGAGTACCTGGGAGTTTTCAGTAACTGTGGAGAAGTGGCACTGTGTGACCTGATCAGAAAAGGTCACAGGCATGAGCTGATGGTTGGAATAAATGATCTTAGAGGTCTTTCCAACCTCAGTGATTCTACAATTTATTCTACTGCTTTCTGTGGGCATTTAGGTGACATACCATACCAGTGGTCATCACATGTTTAAGAAGCACTGTAACTCTTAATGCTGCATTCTCCCTTTACAGATTTAATATTCGTACATCCTGTATTTTTACTATTCCTTAATATACTTACATTAATTAGTTTTCAAGAGAATTTAAACAGTTCCACCTAAGATCTCAGTGAAGGTATCAAAAAGTAGCATGCAGCTGAGACAGGAACTCCTTTTTCACTCATATTCTGTGTTCTATGGGGACAACACATATGATGATGTGTGCCTGCCAGGCACAAGTGCTTAGTTTGCAGTGGTCTCCAGTTCATGGACCAATTCTGGATTGTTCATAGACTAATTCTGGTGAGCAGGTGAACAAGTTTAAGCTATTATAAAATCACAGAATCAGCAAGGTTGGAAAAGTCTTCCAAGATCATTCAGTCCAATTGTCCACTACCACCAATATTGCCCCACTAAATCATGTCCTGCAGTACAACATCAAAATGTTTCTTGGGCACCTCTAGGGACAGTGACTCAGCCACCTCCCTGGGAAATCTGTTCCAATGTCTGATCACTCTTTTTGTGAAGAAATTTTTCCTAATATCCATCCTGAACTTCCCCTAGCACAAATTGAGGCCATTCCCTCTAGTCCTATTACTAGTTCTGCATGAGAAGAGGCCGACCCCCAGCTCACCACAACCTCCTTTCAAGGGATCTGTAGAGAACTGTAAGGTTTCCCCTGAGCCTCCTCTTCTGCAGACTAAACAATCCCAGTTCCCTCAGCTTTTGCTCCAGACCCCACACCAGCTTTGTCTCTGGTTGCTTCCATATGCAGCGAGGTGTAATTTGAGGGACTGCATCTTGCACTCATTTGCAAAGCAAAAAATAATTTTTAGATGTAGGTAAGTCTGTGATGTAGGAAAGGGCAAAGAACATCCAGACACCATGAAGCTGCAGTGTGCAAAGCATGCACCAGTGCAGCTTCACTGCTGCCAGCAGAGAGGGGTAGTCAGCCGTGCAGACAACAGCTGCATTGCCAAGGAACAAAATTACAGAGCCAGATGTTCTTCTTGGAAGTACATTGCACTGAATCTGGCAGATGAAGGCTGTAGCTGCCAAATACATCTCTTATTTGGTCATAGGTAATGATTGCTCTATCAGGGAATGCAGAGATTTAAAAAGAAAAAAAATAAATAAATAAGACCACACAGAAATTCCTCATCAAAATGTTATGCTTAAAACATTAACTTTTCCTTGATCAAAAAGATCCAGGAGCTCCATGGCAACCTTCTCATCTCATTTGAAGGATGATGCTGTTTACTACCGGGCATGAAGTGAGAAACTTGCAGTGACAGATGCCAAACACTTTCAAGGTATTTGTTACTGAAAGGTGACGAAGAGGCTGAGATGGTTTTTATAGCCACCACAGTTGTTTGTGGGCGCTGCTGTCATTCTCAGCTACGACTGCAAGTGAGAAGGAGAACTTCTGGTTCTGTCTCTGTAGTAAACACCAGGAATTGGGGTTTCTGAGGATATGTCTATACTGAAGCCACATCTGTGGCTAACCAGTGGCAGAGCCAGACCCGACCTAGCTGAAGAACAGCAGCTCCGAGTGATAGAGTTACTGCTGCATTATGGAGCAGCCAGCAGCTCACTGCTCGTGTCCATCTTCAGTGGAAAATTTAAAGCCTGATGTTGCCCATACTGCTTTCTAGAACTGATGTTGCTGGGGTTTGTGGTAATCTGTAATGGTAACACAGAGACATAAAGTTCCAAATTCATGCCAGCTAGTGGGACACCACTCATACAGAATCATAGAATCGTTAGACTAGGAAGGGACCCTGCAATGAATGGGGGACACCTACAGCTCCATCAGGTGCTTAGAGCCCTGTCCAGCCTGAGCTTGGGTACCTCCAGAGATGGGGCACTCACCACCTCTCTGAGCAACCTGTGCCAGTGCCTCACCACTCTCGCTGTAAGAAACATCTTCCTTATACCCTATCTAAATCTCCCCTCTTTTAGTTTGAAACCATTTCCTCCTATCCTATCAAATCAGACCCTGCTAACTAGTCAAACCCCTTCTTCCCTGCACACCCTCCCCAGTACATACTGGAAAGCTGTTATTTGATCTTCCCAGATCCTTCTCTTCTTCATTTGATCCTTTTCTCCTGGGAATCTCAAGTTGTAAACCCAAATCTTTTTTAGAATACTTTTAAGTAACAAAGAAAAAAACAATGGCAGAAACCCCTCTGACAAATAAATCTGTCAGCAAGGAACTTACCCCTAAAAATTGCTTTGGCCTGGCTTTTCCCATGTGTAATATTAAACTCACTCCTGCACCATCAATGAATCTAAGTTTCAATATCTCAGGGGTTGCAGCGGAGCTTGGAAAAACTGAAGGTCTCAATTGGAACGTGCAGCTCACTCTGAAGGATCTCTTTGTCTCTGGTCACATCCAGTTTACAGTTTTCCCCCCTCCACACCGATCTCCAGCAGTGAGAGGAAAAAGTTCTGCTTAAAATGCAGATTTGCAGGGAGAAGGCCTGCACTGCTGACATCTTCCAGAGGCTCGGGGACAATAAGCGTCTCTCCCCACCTAGTGGTCATTGGGAGATTTTTAATTGAGTGGTGGCCTAAAGCAGGGGTTTACCAGCAGTGTGACGGATGCATCTTCCTTTTTTTTCTCTCATGCTAGCACTGGGAATAGATGGAAAGAGAGAAGAGAGAAGGAATTCTGCAGGATCCCTTTGTTTCTAATACACTCATCAAAACATGAAGAGGGTAAGAAGCTGAACTGATGCTGGGAAATGATTGTAAGAAATGATGGAGTGGTGGATGCTCATGTTTCTTTACTCCATAATCCACCTGCTGTGGGCTTTGCAGGGAGTGAGAATAAATTTTATATGCGACCGGGACAGAAATTTCTTCATTGCTCAACTGTTTGTCCTGGTGGTGGGTAATCCCTTCTGCAAACAGTGCAGTGTCGAGCAAGGGGAGAAGAATATAAAATTAAAATGCATATGGTTGTGTTAAGCAAAGCTGGTACTTGTCTGAATTTGAATAAAGAAGCAAAGAGAGTAAATTGTGAGAGCAAACAGAGTTGCTTGAATTATTCCCACTCTAGTGCCCTAAGGTGTTATCAGTAACATTGAAAAAAATATACGTGAAGCAAAAATGTTTCTCATGAGACATTCCACTGCCTTCTGCTTGACTAGTCATACAGAGCCCACATGGCTGTTACATGGGGAATGGTCTTTCTGGGGAAGTCATTGCTTCGTTTAGTGCTCCCCTTTTAGTGCAAGGCTGCACCTTAAGGGCTGTGTTCAGTTTTGGGCCCCTCACTGAGAAAGACATCGAGGCCCTGGAGCATGTTCAGAGAAAGGAAACAAAGCTGGTGAGGGGTCTGGAGCACAAGTCTTATGAGGAGTCTTCAAGAACCATGGAGAAATGGCACTAAGGGATGTGATCAGTGGGATGGTGGGGGAGGGTTGGTGGTTGGACTGGGTGATCTTAGGGGTCTTTTCCAGCCATAATGATTCTATGAGACACAGTGAGCCAGCTGTGCCTGCAGTCCCAGCAGTGCCTTGGGCTGCTGATGTATGGCTCAGCCTCAGGGCTAGAGCTCATCATCTTTTCCATTTTAGCATTATTATTCTGTACCTTTGAAATGAGGATAATGATATTTATCTTTCTGTGAATAATGCTTGGAAAATCAAAGACAAAATATAGTAATTAAGGTCTATACTTGCATCAGAAATGCTGGCTGAGGCTTGTTGTCTGCAGGACTTCTGGGCTGCCCTTCCCTCTTCTAGGCTGTGTCCTGCCCTTCTGCATACAGATGGGAAAAGATGCACAGAGTCAGCACATTTCACACCACAGAGATCAGATTCATGGAAAAGTCTTTTTAGGGTTGATTCTGATGTTACCTGACTTGATCTATAAATACTTGAGGCTCCTGGGTGCTGCAGGAAAGCATTCACAAGGGCAAAGAAATCTGCGTTTCCCAGCTCCATAGGAGGAGCTGCTTGTGAACCACAGGGCTATTGGGTGGAGGAGGACCCCGAGGGCAGCTCTGGTGCTGCTCCACCAACCCACCACGGATACCTGCTTGCAACCCTTGCAGATGAGCATTTCCCTTATGCACACCCCTCCTATCCTCTAAAATTTCTTATATTTCCCCCAGATAAACAGATGAAACAAGAAGCTGATCTAATAAATCCTTTTAATTGAGATTTGAGCTACTCTGAGCTTTATTTACCCTGGAGAGGAAATGGATATTCCCCCTGGTAGAAAATGTGTTCCCATTGCTGTGAGTTTTTTCCCATGGACTTCTTCATCTATCTGACAGAGTATTTTTAATAAAACCCTAAAATGGGAAGGGAATCTGAAATCCATTTGGCACCATAGGAAGGGGTCAAATTGTCCTCTAGATCAAGTGAGGAGGAGAAAGAAGAATGGTAATGGATCCCCATCTGCAACCGTCCTTCTGGAAGGTACAGTGGGATAAGTCTGGTATGCAAGAAGTGGAAGTTAAATTTCTTCTTTGTCTAAAACATAATCATTATTTCTATACTCAATAGAGACCTTTCATACTCTGTCTTACAGTGCTACAATAAAACAGATGGAGAGAGATGTGCATCTTCCCTCCAGCTCCTTATCAATACCTTTGCACAATAAATAACAGGAAAACAGAGCTCGCTTGTCAGTGTTACCAGCTGCCCTTGCTTTCTTTAAACATGCAGTCATACATATTTCAGTCTGTTTTATTGCTGACTTCTCTGAAATAAATAACATGGGATGGAGCTCAGAACACATTGTCTCACTTAAGATCTTAAATCACAGATTCATAGAATGGCTTAGGTTGGACCTTAAAGACTACCTACTTCCAACCACCCTGCTATGGTGGCACATCAGGCTGCCTAGAGTCCCATCCAACACAGCCTTAGTCATCTCCAGGTATGGGGTATTCACAAGCTCTGTGGGCAGCCTGTGCTGCCCAGAGTGCTTCAACTTAAGTAAAGATTGCTAAATAAGATCTTAGTAACAGTTAAATACAGCTACTTTGGTTGAGGCCATCTGCTTGTTCCAGGAGTTCTACTTGCTATCATTAACATGAGCAATGAATACAGTGAGTTCAATTGAGCAGGATGGACCCTTCAGGATCCTCGAAGTATTATGTTGTCAGCTTGAGGACAAATTGTTGGGATGTGCTTTGGTAGGCAGGTGCCCATGGAAACCAGGTTTACCCAGCTTGCTATGACTGAAGTCAACATATCCAAATTCCACCCCTCCTCCTTTCTCAGTGATATTGCCAGGGAGGGAAATGAGTTTGGATTTGGTACAATGTGTTCTTGATGCATGTATTCTGGCTTTTTAAAATCTCTTTATTTTCCTCCTGCTGTTTGTAAAAGGATTGTTTAATAATTTGCTCTAGTCACTTTCCAGACTGACAGTTTTATGGTTCCCCAGATTCTCATTTTCCACCTTTAAAACAGAGAGGTACTCTGTTTACCCTTCTGGTATGCAGTACAAGTGATTTCACATCAACAAGAAGCAAGATGATATTGCATTATGACAACTGTTCTGAGTCACTGCAAGGACTAGTCAAGAACAACAACAGCGATGGGACCTGAGTGTATCAAAAACTTTGGGACTTTGGCTTCTGGTATTTTGGTGTTTTGGTATTTAGTGCACAGCTCTTCACCTTTCTATCTCTTGAATTTAACTTTTCCAGCACGCAGTGATAGCCTGAATGTGTGTACACCATGTAGCTTCAGTCATATCCACATTAATCCCTGGTGTTCAAAGCTAGGAAAGAAGCCTGTAGTTTAATAATAATAAAAAAGAATCATCTTCCCAAGCAGCTTATTGGAAAGAAAAATCTATTTTTAAATGTCAGAACATTGTGTTATTGACTTGTTTTAGGGGATTAGGTACTGGGACACAACACTTCTATAAACTTGTTCTATAAGCACTAATATCCCTCAAGAAAGCTATGCTTTTCTTGCTGCTGATAACAATATCCTTTTTTTATTAGTCAGAGCATGAGAAAACAAGACAAGAGTCCAGAGATACCTGGATCATTAATAATTTTATTAATAATATAGTAAATAATTATATAATAATATATTTTCCCCTTTTTCTATCTTTGTGTTTACAGGACACAATGTTTAAACCCAAGTGTATAGACTGCACTGATGTTTATAGAGATTGTTTCTCACAGCTTAGAAAATGAAAGTTCCAGGAAATCTCATCATTCCTGAGGTAATTGATTTCAGATCTAACACCCCAATATGTAACATGACATGAAATATTCTCTCATTTAACACTGAGCAGGCGTTGTGATGGTATTGTAGTTATTCTTGAGTTGAGAAGAATTTTTCTCTTCTTACTGCGCAGACCTGTGGCTCACACTTAGCCCCTTGCTATGACATTTAGGTCCTGTGCATGGACGTGCATAACACATTCAAGAAACAAAGGGATGACTGAATTCCCAGAAATGAGATATTTAAGTGTTCGTGGGATCAGCACCTTAATTTGACATTGTCTCCTTCTTTCCTTCACACCATGAATTTTTTGGTGGCTTTCCCTGACAGTAATTATCTTCCTTTTCTCACTTCATTTTTACTGTGCTTTTCCATGGTAAAGATCAAAGCATTTTAAAGTAATTATTTTTTTCCTCAGTAAAAAATTATTATTTTTTTCCTGCAGCAGAAGCTGTATCATGTTCCCAAGTCAAATATCTCCATTATTTAAAGTAGATTTCTGGTTCATTCCTTCAGAATTCTGTCAGCAGAAGTTAAATTGGTGGAGAAATGTGATGACCACATAGTCCAGTTTCCATACTTCCATTCCTGAGAGCTCTCAGTCAAGTGTCTGCTGTTGAACAGTGACTGCAGCCAAGTGTATAGAGTACTGGAGATGCCAAAAGGGAGTTTCACAGGAGAGACCACAGCTTTGTTGTGGAGGTACTCATTTTCTTCTTTAAAAAGTACTTAATTAGGAAGATGTGAGTGTTGGGTCACTAGATAGACAAGTCCTCCAGAATAACCTATCTGCATACTGGTGTGCCATACATAAATGGATGGAGACCGGCTGGAAAATGCACACACGGAGATCACGGAGAGGTGACCAAAGGGTAAGCCCAGAAAAATACAGCCACTGATTTGTGCACTCATGAAAGCAGCAGTCCAATCCTTGGCCAAGGATGGAAATCCATCAGGTTGCTCCCAAGACAGGCAGCAAGCTCCTTCCTGGAGCTAAAAATATTTGAGATTTTGGTGTTCCCTGAAGAGTAAGAAGCAGCGCCAGATAGGATAAAAATTAAAATGGGATACATTCAAATGCTGACAGGGTGGTGTCTGAAACAGAATGTGTTTAAAAAGAGGAAATGAGAAATACATCTAAAAAAACAGATGGGTATTGGCTGAAGACTTGAAGGAGAGGTCTAAATTGACCCAGTGCTGGGTGTTGTTTCACTGGCTTCTTCTGTGCTCACTGAGATGAATTTGGCTCAAATTAAATAAATGACAAAAACAGGTCAAAAGATAATTATCTATGTTGTTTGCACAGAGCCTTGCTCCTGGTTGTTGCTGTTCACAGATGAGGCTCAGGAGTGGTTTCACAATACAACTAACAAAGACGAATAATGCAGGTGAATTGTTTTGCATCTAGTGTAGAGGAATATTTTAAAACCTGTAACAGTGTAGCTGGTAAATCTTTGTTCATTTTGAAGTTCCAGATGGTTTTGGCATTATCTCTGATTTTCCAAACAAAATGGCCTCTAACGCAACATCTTCAGAACATCTGAGTTTGAATTGTGATTGTCTTGTCACTTGTGATGACCAGGGCAGGCAGTTTCCTCTACTCTTTCAAGAAATGTGATTTATAGTTTTGTACTGTGCACCAGGAGCAGCAAAATGAGAGTCTGAATTAAGTCATGAAGAGGCAGTCCTGTGTGCTGTGCGAGGATGGAGCCCAGATTTAGTTAATTGTTTTGCACTGAAGGGAACTATCAGGTTAGCAGTGAAACTACAGCCTTGCATGTTATTTGGCAAGTCTCCTAACATTTCCTACAGATGAACTGAACTCTTGACACTGCCAGTCCACTGGTGATTGTGCAGTGGGATTTTTTGCTCTCAGTCCCTGTTTTCTACATGCATTTAATACTTTTGGCTGACACCTGAGGTCTTGGTAGGATTCAAGGTGAACTTCCTTTCAGCTCACTGAGTCTGGACAGATAGTTCCTGTGGGAAGGGGGGTGGTGAGCAGAAAAGATGAGACTGCAGAGCAACACACCCTCATCTTCCTTCTTTCAGGCTTTCTCAGGGGTTTGGTAGGATAGGGAAAGTTCTCATGTCACCTTTCAAGGACAGAGTTTTTTTCATCACTCAAGCTCTTCTCCAGCACCTAATGTGTGTGTGTGTGTGTCTACTATGCGTATCCAGGAAGGGATTTTCAACAGATTTCCTGGTCCTCTTGTTCATGGACCCCAAACAACTTTCCCACGAGAGAAGGATTTGGTGGAAACTCTGCTCTGCAAAATTCCTGAATGCCTTTCTGCCTTTCTGACATCAATTTACAGGAAAGCTCTGCATGACCCTTTGTAATATTAGGAAGTAGTGTTGACTAATATGAATGACTTGTGTGTTACTTTAATTTCTAACCTCATCCAAAAAATGGCACAAATGATTGCATGGAGACTAGTAAATTGCTATGGTGGGGCAGAACGGCATGAAGAGGTCACAGAGCTTTCAAAACCTAAGTTATAATGGCTAAAAATTAAAACCTCAGGTGGAAAAACAAGAGTAATTTCCCAATGGTGTATTGTACCAAGCTTTTGAAAAATGCATGTGAGGAGTGTCAAAATCCCATTAAGGAGGGTTGTTGGAACATGGCTGGAGGAACCTCATTAAGCAGCACCAGTGACCCACCCAATATATAAGTCTATGGATCGTGGCCATTGCGAGTGTGTCTGATTTTGTTCTTGAACAATGACTGCTGAACATCTTAATCTTTACTTAATTCTGGTTATTGTTGAATGATTCCTTCTCTGTCGTTTCTCCAGGGAAATGTTAAATTATTCCTTTTTTTTTTTTTTTTCTTTCCCCATCTGTCTACTGGTGTTTTTCTCTTCCTGGAAGAAATCCAAATTTTGTAATTAAGGTGCTGGGAACAGTAAGAGGTTTGATCAGTGGATAAAACATAATTATAGCAGATCTGTGGCTCTCACTGCAGTAAATATTTTAACACCTTGGGCCAAATCCTCCATTAACACAAGCAGAGTTACTGGAGATTGAACTGTCTTACACAAACTGGGAATTTGTGTAAAACTGCACGGGCAACTTCAGGCTGGTTGTGTGGGAAAACAGTAAAAAAAAATTAATAATTACCTTAGCAAGATGATGAAGTTGCAACGCTCTGTGCCCAACAGGCTGTTCAGATGGAAAATGTTGGATTTTTTGTTTGTTTCTATTTGTTTGTCATGGTCATTCTTTTTGATTGGTTGGTTTGTTTTGCTCGTGCTTTTCTGGTTTGTTTGTTTTTTGTTTTACATCCTGTGACACACATTTGTGCATCTTTTTCCCCTGACTCTTTTGAACATCCTGGAATTATGTCTGTATGGGTAATGTTTTCAAAACTAATCTCTTTTATCACAGTGCTGAATCTGCTCTGTGTTGCAGTTCAACTACATATATCGGTTAGGCAATTGCTGTAACTTATACCTTAATTGTTGTGCTTAGGTGTGGTTATGTGGTTGAAACATCTTAGAGTCTAAAATTGCAGAGATTGTTTTTGGAGAACAGCACCAAATTGGCTGAATAATTCCTAAATCCTGCTGTTTCTGAATATCTTGCTAACTTCCTGATGAAGTCCAGAGCCTATTTCCATGCCATAGTTAGTGGCAACCACAACTTCTGGCTTTTCTGACCTATGGAAATCCTGTAATGGGATATTAGCCATGTCCCCCAAGGTCTTGCCTGGCTGTGGTCCTTGGGGCAGCTTGACATTAAGTATCACTCACAAGACCTGCTGAGTACCAGATACTATCCTGCTGCCTCCTCACCCCTCCATGGTGGATTGAAGGCTGTAGAGGGACATGCAGGAAAATCGTGTGCCACAGACATGGGAAAAGGAGAACTTCTGTGTGGAACAACCCCAGGCATGTAATGGAAAATTGCCAGGGAGACTGCACAGATGAACCATAGCACAGCCTGAGAATCTCTCCCTCCCCAGGCTGTGCTGACAGCCCTTTCAGCTAGTCAAGGCTTACTTCCTAAAGGATTTCAAGATGTTACTGCTGAACAAATAAAGAATTTGGTGGGAAGATGAACCACATGGCTGTGCCAGACCTCTCCCTTCTGCTGCTGCCAGGTAGAGAGGCCTAAATGTTTCCACAAGTGGAATCTTTGCTGCAGTAAGCAAGCTGAACAGCCAGCTTTCTGCCTTCTCAAAGATAGAGTCATGGGGCTCAGAATTGTGCTCAAAGGTAGTGATAGGATCTTATAGAAAAATGAATGTTTATACCATTGGAGAAGCAACTGCTTTCCATCTTACTTCAAGCAGTCATTTGCAGAAATGACCTGCTGGATATTTTGGAGAGGGTTCTCCATTTGACTGCATCTCCCTCTGCAGGAATTGTTCAGAAACCAGAAAGAATCAAAACCAAGACAAAAAAAAATAATAATTAAAAAAAAAAAAGAAAAGTAAAGATGGAAATGGAAAAGAAAGGGAATTTAAGGACATGGAAACCCTGTGGCAATTCCTCCTTGGTGAAATTTCTTCTCAGAAAGAGTGATGAGGAATTGGAAGATGCTATTCAGGGAGGTAGTGGAGACATCATTCCTGGAGGTGTTAAAAAAATGTGGAGATGTGGCTCTGAGAGACACAGTCACAGGACATGATGGGGATGGGCTGGGGTTGGAGTGGGTGATCTCAGTGGTCTTGTCCAACCTTAATGGTTCTATGACATTCTGTGGAAGGGTTCTGCAGCAGAGGCAGCAGCAGTCAGTTGGCAGCAGACAGATTTTAGCACAATGGAAGACATAAATCCCTTAATATGTCTTCCTTCAAAAGCAGGATGAACAACCTAGTGTATTCCAAGCAATGACACGGTGACTAACACTCCAGAGAGCTTAAAGAAAACACTGAGTATAAATATAATCTGATTATAATATGAAGAAAAATAGCCTCATTAAAACAGTATGTTTCAGCTGGATTCTTTATGAAACAGAGGTTCCAGGGAGCTAAGGGTAAAAGATGAGTCTATAACCCTTCACTTATTAAGATATAATGAATATAATATAATGAATATAATACAGTACAATGTGTAAGGTCTTACTTTTGTTCTCCAAAAACAGGGCTCAGGGCTCAGCTCTCCCTTCTGGGTGGCTCCTATTCTGGTGTGGGTTGGATATGAAAACCCTTACCTCAGTTTATGTCTGCACTGTGCGTATGATCAAAGAGTGAACCACAATGATCTTTAAAGTCATCAGAAAGCTGCATGTCTATAAGAGGATTATTTCATTATGATTCAGAAATACCAAAAGCATCGTTTCCCTTCAAGGTTTGCCAATTCATTTGAAACAAGACGTAAAGGATGCATCTGTGCAAAGGTTTGGAGTTATACAGCTGCAAAAGAGGGAAACCAGTTGTTTATCCTTCCAGAAGTCCTGCATTTGTGAAAGTAAACAATGTGCAGATTGAAAAAGATGTATCCCATACCATAAAGTGGTGGCTGTCTACATCTAGCTGTGAGTACTCATATAGGAAAACTGTAGTTGGCCCTGACCATGAGCTTTTGAAAGCGATAATGAGAAAACTTGTGATGGCACCAACACATCTATAAAACACAGTAATGTTCCTATAGAAATATGCTACTGTAGTTAAAATATGGGACAAGAGAAAATACACCTCATGCAGATTTCTTGATCCTGTTTTCTGGCAGGGGAAAACAATTAGGAGAAATTCTCAGGCACGAATTATCTTTCTTTGGACTGAGTAGCATTTGTGAGCTAAGAAATCTAGAGCCCAACCATGCCAAGTGCTCAGTTGTCCTCAGTCACTTCTCTGCATATCAGTGGTACTGTGGCAGTCCCAGGAGGAGTCAGGAATTGTGATTTCTGTTATGTTTCAGAAATCCACACTCACATCAACAAACTTTGTCCCTTTTGGCAGTGAGAGTTTGATGAACAGCAAAGAAGGATCAAGAAATAAGAAGTGACATTACATCTCTGATAAACTTTGTTTTATGGGATATTTTTGTCCCCTGACACAATGCTTAGCAGCACTGATTGAAATGAAGTGCTTATTTTGTTGAAACTAAGAAAAGAGAATAAACTGTCTGAAATTAGAATTTTCAGGATTTTTTTTTTAATTATTTTTTTTCCATTAAGCTCATGGGCAGGAGATTGCTAGTAGGGAATATAGATAAGAGAACTGTTATTTCCACATTTTTATTTGTATATGTATGTTAGCTCTTTATCTATTGTTTGGCATGGATCATTTTTATTTTGTTTCCCTGGAAGCCACATGCATCAATAATGAGATTTATTATACTTTTTCTTTTCTTTGAATCAGTCCTGATGTCAGCTGCTACCCTCAGATTAGCGATTGCAAACAAATAAAGACTTCAGTTTAGATATTTGGCTCAGGGTTCAAAAACCAGCTAAACAAAGTAATGGAAAAAGAACCTGAGAGAGGTCACTAAGTGCAAAGAAAACTCCTTGTCTTTAGGAAGCTCCTGAACTGCAAATCACCACAGCTTTGGAAGGTAACTTGAGACTGTATCTTCACATATTTGCTCTGGTCTTATATTCCTTCTCACATATCTGTTCCTGGCCAACTATGGAAACAGAACACTTGGCCTTTCATCTGAGGTAGTATCTCTTTTTTTGTCCTCATGCTCCTTTTTCATGTCATAAAAATATAATGGCTTTGCTGCTTCTGACACCTTTTCTCAGCAGCTACACATCTGAAGTGTGGAGCTGCATTGGATGTGCATCATAACAGAAAATAAGACTGCCTCTCTAACTTGCTGATATGGTAATCTGCATGCCAAAGGTTGTGTGTGAAATGGAAAAAGAACAGGATGTATTGAAATGAAAAGAGACAGAGCAGTTGGGAGCTTCCTTCTTGTCTTCTGCTGGTCCCCAACAGGAAACTGTAACATTTTAAAAGTAACCATTACAAATTAAAAGGACATCTCATAAAACCTTACGAAAATCCCTTTAAAAGACTAATACCGATTCACACATTTCATTCAATAGCAAACAGAGCAGTGAACCTTTTGTGGTTGGTCCTTGTAATGTGACCTCATTTGTGCCTTGACTTTCCCTTGATGAAACTCCTTGCAAGAGAAAGTTCTCAAAGAGATAGGAAAAAATAAAAATAAAAAAATAGGTTGGTTTAATATATTAGTTTAATCAAACTGCCCAGACTGACATTTTTCACTGCTGTCAGGAAGTCAGAAACATCCCTGCTTCCCTTCTCCTTGGCCTGAAGTGCCATTCTGGCATGCATGGCCTTTGGACCAGTTAAGTGGGAGGAAGTAAGCAGCAGTCCAGTGGAAAGTCTAGTGAAATGGTTCAGGCCACTATAGCACTTATGAGAGGTCATACGGCAACATAGGTCTTTGAATGCATCATATAGAAAGAGCCAGTGGGCCCCTGGTGTTGTGCCTTTGGCCAAGCAGACACTGTCTGTGCTACTTCAGCTTGGTACAACCAAGTCACTTTGGTACAGTGACTGGCAACACAAACACTGCCTCCAGATGTAATGCTTCAGTGAGGTTTCATTTGGCTAAAGAAGTACACAGCTATGGGTTAGGAAATAGTTCTCTCTGGAGATGGCTAAATAATTGTTTCTCACTGCACTGAGAGGCTCCTACCCTTATGTGATGCTATTTGAATTAGCCCTATTTATGTCAATGGAACTTGAGTGGTGTATTTATATGTTGGCTTGAGTTAGTTTAGCTGGAAAACATCCAAGAGGTCTAAATAAAGCTATAAACTGTTGTTTCTCTTCTAAATTTCATAGTTAGCATTTGAAGTCAAAAACTGAAAAGCAAATGAAAAAACAAATGAAAATTTTGAAAAAGACATTTAATTGAAACACCTTTCAAAAAGGGAAAGTTAAGCAGATGTGTTGCTGTAATAGGTGACTTGAGTTAGTTAGAACAGGTTTGAGGAATCCCAGAAGGACGTGAATAAGGCCCCTCTTATTTAACACCAGCACTCTCCAAATAAATCCTCCATTTTTTCTATTTTCATTAAGGTTTTCTATGTTCTTTTATAGACATCCACTCAGCAGAAAGCAGTGCTTAGCCTCTGCCTTTGACAGCCCAGGCAGAACTGTGTGCCATTGTTGATATGCTGCTTCTGGGAAAGCAGTCGGGAATAGGAGATATCCTGCAGGAATGTGGAAGACATCATCTGTCTTGGAGCTTGGTGAGTTTCTGGCAAAATTTATGTGGTCCATGTTCATACTAATTTCTTAAAATCTGCCTTTCGAGAGACTCCTAGCTGAGAAACCTGGAGGAAATTGAAAATCAACATAGAGCAGCGTCACACTTGCATGTAGGTTCTGAGTTATGTGAGGCCCCCTAGCTGAAGGAAAAAGCTTGAGATATCCCCTGAACCTAGTGAAAATGTCTTCTCAATGCAAAGCAGCTGTCAAAAGCCAACAACAGCAAGTAAACTCTGTTAACAAGGGAATAGGGAGTAATACAGAAAATCTGGGGCCTGACAAGTTAATCAAAGCTGGGTAGTGGCTTAAGAAACCTCAGAAGGATATAAAACAGAGCAGCTCAAATGATCTCTACCAAGAACTGCTGGATAGATTTAAATGTTGGAGGCAGTTGGATCATTTCCTCTCCATGAGGACAGCAGGTTGTATGTGTATGCTGGGGAGAGGGAATGGAAGTTGATTTGCAAGACTACAACCTGGGGTGATGATCTCGTCCTGTGTATGAAGGTCAGCTCCTGTATTGCTTGGGAAGATATATGGGGCTGAAACAGGCTTTGGGAAAATGAAGCAAAGGTGTTATCCTCTTAATGAGGGGGTAAGAGAAACAAGGCAAAAGGGAAACTTCTGGAGCCACGTGGGAGGCACATGAGGATCTACATGGAGATAGGCTGGTGGAAAATTAGGTGGTCTGTTTTTGGGTTTGGAGGCTGAGGAAGCAGAGAACTCATTTTGTAGCTGGTCCTCCTTCAGTAGTAAGTAACTATATTAGACCTTGCTTTTTGGCTGCTGGGAAAGTGAATGTGGGAGTGCTATATTTGGATGCCTGGCAGAGTCTATCAGCAACACAGAAGCATTTTCAGGATTATGGAAGACAAGTGAATGAGCATAGGAGTGATAGAGAACCAGAGATTGTGAAGCAGTGTGATGATCTCCCACAGAGCTGGGATGTGATAATGTCATTACCTGATGCTAACTGCAAAGGAAATGATGGTGGTCGTTGCCATTAAAAGGGCTTCAAAACATAAGGATAACTTGGAGCTGCAGGATATGAGAGGGGAAAATAGTTAGCGGGTGGAAGGTGGAGTAAAGGCAAAGAGAGGAGAAACCTTAAGGAATAAGAATTGCAGCTATTACTCTCTACACTGAGTCTCTGTTTAGAGCTCGCAGGGTGGGATTAGTAAATTTGTCTCATTTAACACAGAGGTGCACTCTTTACTTTTCAGTTGTAGGTGAAATTCGGCCTCACAAGTGAAGGCAGTGGAGCAATTAGAGGCACCCCAACCTGTACTGTGGCTAAAGATGCTCTAATCCCTTTTAAGGCTGTTCCTCACAGATGTGTCTCTTCACTGATCTAATTATGCCAGCTCATGAATCACTGTGGTGTATTTACATTTCTAAACCATATTATGCTTTGCCTAAAATCTTTGTGTAATTGGCGATTGGCATTACTCATTATATGCAACATGAAAGAGGGAAATGCTTCCTTTGGAAAAGCAGCATATCCTTAGGTGCTGTTTCATTCAATTATAGTGCAGTTTTCAGAATCCATTGAGTTTCTTTATCTTCTAGCAAGAGATAAAATTTGAGACAACATGAGGTGGGAGAGCAACTATGTAAAGAAATACCAAGAAATTAAAAAACAGTAAACTGAATGAATTCTGTAAACTGAATTATCTATTTACAGGAATATAAATGACCTACTGACTCTTCAATACTGATTTGAATTCATTGTGCTAATGTCTTAAAAGGCAACCTGTGATGCTTCAGTATTTGTAAGGAACTGGCAGGAAAATCATAGAACCATCAAGGTTGGAGAAGACTTCTCAGGTCATCCAATCCAACTATCTACCTACCACCAATATTTCTCACAAACTGTGTCCCTCATTCAATATTTTATTGAACACCCCAAGGGATGGTGACTCCACCACCTCCCTGGGCAGCCCATTCCATCACCTGACCACTTTTTTGAATTATTTCCTAACATCCAATCTGGAGCAACTTGGGGCCTTTTCCTCTGGTCCTATTTAATCCTATTGGAGAAGGCATCTTTTTGAAAAAAATTATTACACTTTGAAGCTGTTGCTAGGGCAGGTAAGGTATTTCACTGTTGATTCAAACATATACCATAGCATTTAGGTGGCTGAAGTCTTCACTAACTGGCTGTTCTGGCTGTGTGCTCAGAGTTGACTAAGCAAGAAACTACTTTAATCCCAGTGTGCGTTACAACAAAGTTGCAGTGCCGTTAATATGTTATGATGGATCTAAATGTAGGTATGGCTGAATCTGTGTTAATAAAGACACAGATGTTATTTATGCATCTACCAGTTGATGTGAAGCTACCAGTAATATAAGATGGGAGGTAGAGTAGAGATATCAGAAAAGGAAACTAAGCCGGTCTTAGGAGAATAAACTTTGTTTGGAGTGGGTATATTGCCTCTAAGATTGGAGGGCTCAGCTGACTCTGCAAGCTTTTTTTGTTTTCCAAACATGGATTTCTTTGACAAGAAAAGGGCTTTGATAGCTCATGTGAGAAGATTGAGGCATAGGGAAATTGTTCATGTCAGGGTCAGTTAGGGTGAAATTCCAGCTCTTGAGAGTTAGTGAGGATTGAGATGGAGGACTGAGCTCAGGGTCACAGGTGATTCCAAATTTTCTGCCAGGAGAGGCAGGTGGAGGATTTGTGCCTAAGAAGAAAGGAGTTTAAGTGATGAAAAGGAGGAAAGCAGAATGGTAGTGGGGCAAGCAGGACCATGAGGTTAGCTAAGGTTGGAAGGGAGGTGAAGGAATAAAGAAAAGACAGCAAAAGAAGAGCAGAGGTAAACTTATCCTGTGGGAGCCAGGATGGTGCAGGGGATCAGGAAGACAGCAGAACTTGGTGATGTTAGCTGACACCTACATTTGCTGTCTTCTGGAGTCAGCTGGAATGGAGTTGAAATCATGGAAATAAATGCTAGGAGCTGGGGTAACTGGGACAAGAGAATGGTTTATAAGAGGCAGACAGTTTTGCTTTCTTGCATACATCATTCTGAACATATTATGTTTTCTAGTCTTGTTGGCAAAAATCTGCCAGAAGGAGACAACAAATGGATTTAACATACTACTTTCCATAAGGGAAGCATTATTTTTTTTTGAAGATGTCTCCATTAAATCTGCATGCTCTTGGAGACTAAAGAAAAACAATGTGAGTAAGAGTATGTGGGTGGGGGAACTGAATGGCTAAAGATCTCTTCATTGGGTCCTGCAATGGAGAACATGTATTTTAATGTGAAACAGTGATGACAGAGGATTTAGATGGCCTCAAAGCAAAAGCACCCCCGCAGTCACTCCTGCAGGACTTCAAAACCATGCGTTGAAACAAAGACATTTGTACAGCAGAGTTTGAAATTCAAATTGAGCAGAGAGCAACCCAAACTAAGTTGGAGCACTCTGCATTTCACTTGATGTCCATAAGGGCCACAGAAATTTCTCTATCGTTTTCTTGCATAATGTGCCATTTTCAGTGCTGCTTTTCAGGTGTTTCTTTGCTCTTTCCTTCAGTTTTCTTGAGTAGTTACATAGATTTGTAGAGTATCGTGTGCTTTTTAAGCTTTTGTTTGCTTCTCTCCCTCCAGATTAAAAGGCAGATTTGTGGGAATCTTTTAGCAATATGACCTTGCATTATGTTAGAAGCTTTGTTCTTCTTATCTTCACAGTCTTAGGGCTCACAAAGGGCTGTGTACAAGGATTATCATTAGGTTTCTCAGTACAGAATGAATTCACATTGGATTACACCACACTCTTAAACCCAGATGTTTTTCTCGATGTCTCCTCTCTTCTACTCCTCATGAAATTTCTTGGATTTGTTTTAAAATGACATGAAGCAGGAATCCTAGAAAGAGATTTGGGTATCTTTGTGCTCTACTAAAATGTTATTTCATGTTATTTATTATATCCAAATAATATTGGTTCACAAATGGCTCAGCAGAGAAAGTTGTATGTCAAACAGACAGCAAAGGAATACTGTTAGCTAATTAATGATTCATTAATGAACATCCAAAGAATCATCTAATGTAGGAACCTTGTGCTTTATTGCAGTTCTCGCACAGCTTGTCTTCTAGATATCAGAGAATGAAAAGAATTTGAGGTTTCAACTTCATTTTTGCCAAACCCAGAAGAGGACTGAGGTGACTCAAGGGTATTGCTTGGAGGCTCTGCTCACCAACATTTGCTCCGAGGGTGCAACCAGCTGCCCCTCTGCCCCAGGTAGGATGAGAGCCAAGCGACTGAATCAACACTAGCTCAATCTCTTCTTTGGCCAATTGTGGAAATAATAGTTAATAACATATAAACAGGGCTTGTTTTCACAGTGCTGTGGCAGCTGCTTGCCTCCATTCCAGCATGGCTGTTGCTTGGGCCTACTGTGCTCTTGAGGGGGTTTGTGCCCAGGGAGAGCATCCCTGTGTCACTCTGGAGACAGACATTATGGAGGTGTGGTGAGACACAGCTGCAAGGACCTTGTGCAGTCAGGTGAGTGTCAGTACCTCTGGTCTCAGGTGTCAGTGACACTGTGGGGTTGGGTGGCACTTGAGGGGCTCACAAGTGCATCAAGGGCTTGTTGCAGAGACCTGCAGTCTCTTACAGCCTGGCATGAGCTGAGCTGGGTGGCTCCTGGCATCTCTTGGTTCTTTCTTGCATTCTAATGTTCTGGCCTTTCATCAGCTGTTTTTTGTCCCTCTCAGTCCTAATCCTGATGCCATTAGCATGCTTCCAACCTGAGGACAGAGGCAAGGCTAACTCCCTGGTGAGGGACAGCTGTTTCAGAAACTAAGGTAAGGGAATAAAATGGGATTTTTTGCCTCCTGCTGCTGGCTCTGCTGTGAAACTGCAGCATAACACGCAAAGTCACTGAGGCTCTGGGCATTTCAGCCATCTACACAGTGGAAACCAAATATGTCTCCAGGAGGAGGTGGGCATTTGCTGATAACAAGCTCTGGGCCACCTTTCTGAAGAAGCCTTTTATTTTTTTCTTCTAATAATTCCATGTGTGGGATGAGGTGACTACAGACAGGTTGGCCAGCTGAGAATGCTGTTCATTTTCACTTTGTTTCTCCTCAGGAACTATCAAAATACGTTACAGAGAGCTTTAAATACCTGATCCCAAACTCACCTTTTTGGCTTTCCTAAGGCTCCAGGCTTTACAGCTGCAGGTTGCCATGTGTCGTTTTGTGCCTCAGGACAAGTTATTGCAGGGCACTCCTGTGTCTTTGCAGACACAAAAGGTTCCCGTGCACAGGGATGTAGGTCCTTCCTTGTGAAAGTAGTGTCAAATGCCTCCAGGTAAACCTGAAGTATAGTCCCCGCATCCATGTAAGATTAAAATGTTCTGTATGCTGCCTTTGTTGGCAGGAGGAGACAGAGGAATCCCTGCGTGTGCGTGCTGTGTATTTAGCGATATATAACCAACAGGGGGCATTAGGTTTATGCTGATTAAATGTGTATTTCTACTTCAAGCAGGGAGAAATCTCTACCTTGCTTGATTGAAAACAGCAAGACTGGAATCCTTTATCCTGCAAATAAGTAGGATTAGGCCCTGTTTTTCCAGAAGATTTATAATTAGAAAATGTGTAAGTCTCTATTTCCTTTGTCTAGCTTGTGTTTAGCTTGAGATGAAAATAAATGAGATTGATATAATTAAGATCCAGATGATTTCTGTGTGACGTGTAGCTTAAAAACCACTTGAAAAATCTAAGTGTTTCTGGTGCAAATTTATTTGCATTGTTGATTTACAGTTTTCTAACCAGGAATGAAAGTTAGGTGGCAATTACAATTTTCTGGCAGGAATCAGATGGAGCAGTAGAACTAGCTGCTGCTCCTCATTATGGCAGAAAACTTTGCCTAAGTTATTAAATTACTGAATGTAAAGGGCAGTAGCGAGGAGCTACAGTGTGGACATGAATTGTGGTCTCTGGCAATGAAAGTAATATTTATTACTGAGATAATTATGATGGCTACAACCACTCATGTACATGGGGCTCTTCACATATATTCTGAGAGAGATGTGGTTTTTGATGTTTATGGCACCAATTGAAGAAGGTTTTCCCTGTTAACATTTTAAAAACTGCAGCCCTCTCTGTGCTGCTGCCACATACACATGGTTACACACACCTTTAAGTGAGGTGCTTTCTACTGTCTATGGTTAAATTGAGCAGGACTTGAAAATAAACGTTAATGCTGAGGAGAATTGCTTTCATAAATGTATGTCAAAATGAACTGTTGGCTAAAAATCTGCTGATGCGGTAAGATTTGAAGAGTTGATTTCATTACCTGCATTCCTTTAAAATGGGTTTTAAACAACCGGGTAACTTTAATTTCCTCCAAAGTGAAGTAGCAGTTATGATTTTTTTTTTTTAAAGCGACGTAAACAAATGAGCAACAAATGGCAGCAGCAGAGGTTTTGCTTGCTGGTGTATCTGGGATGCTGTGAGTAATTCTGGTCCTCCGTGGTCAGAAGAAGTATTCTAATGGGATCAGCATCTCCCTTACCCCTGAGCCTCTTAATATGACTGTCATAATAGAAAAGGTAAGATTAGTTCTGTTTTTTTTTGTTGTTGTTTGTTTTTTTCATCTAACTAGAACAAAGGTGAGAGGGATTCAACTGCACACAGCCACTCCAGGAACAGAGGTAAGAGCTTACAAAGTGAGTTGATAAAGCATAATATTTTTCCGTAGGACAAATGGATACAACTTGGCAAACCAGGTATTTTCCTGAATGCTAAGTCAATATGGTCAGTGTCTTCTGCAGGTTGCCCAACCCAGATTGAGCAGAAGGGGGAAATATGTAGTAGTGGCATTGCTTACACGCCCAGGTTGCTCCCATTTGCTAGTCCTAGTTCCCTTTGAAGGAAGGCTGTGCTGCTTTCTGACCTGCAGCACCACATTATAAAATATCCCAAACTGGAAGAGACCCATAGGGATTGAGTCCAGCTCTTGGCTTCACAAAGGGCCACCCAACAATCAGACTGTATGTCTGAGAGTTGTCCATATGCTTCTTGGACTCTAGCAGTATTGGGTCATGCCCAGTGCCCTGGGGAGCCTATTCCATGCCCACTACTCTCTGGTGAAGAACGATAACTAACCCGACCCTCTTCTGAATGAGGGTGTTGTATTTCTACTGTATGGGGTGGGGATTAAAGTCTGCTTTGCTGCAGAACTTTTCTCCATTTGGGTTTCTTGCCTGAGAGGATAGGTTGGAGGAGGTTATAGGACATTCTCCATCCACGCTGGCTGTAGGCATTTAGGAGCTAGGCACAAATGTTTCTATGTCCAATATGTCACTGCTTGGGATCTCTGATTACTGTTTGCTTGTGTTTTGGATCCTGGAAGACAGTTGTGCGTTGCTGAGTAGACCATGGGAGACATAAGCATGGCTTATGGATCTGCCTGTCAGTGCCACATCCACATTAGGAGGATGAGACACCTCCCTTCAGTGCTCTAAGGAAAACAGCTTAGTTTTAATTGTTAGTATTAGGTTCATGTATCTAACTATCTGCTTTATGTCCTCAGTGGCTGTTTGCTACTGAAGCCCAAGTGATGGAGTTGAGCTTCCCAGCCAAGGCTTCAGAGCAGGAGCACTTTTTCTGTTTGACAAAGGAGAAGTAGCTAGTTGGGGGAAAGGTTGGAGCAGAATCACTGAAAGAAATCTCAGATATTTATTTCTTCATCTCTTTCCCCTCAGTCTGTCTCTTATAAAGCAGTTTGTTGAGATTTCCAAAGCATGAAAGACCCAATTTATGGGTCAGACTTGAGCCCAGGACCCAAGTAGAAAAATTAAATTCTTCTATGCTGTCTGCAGACCTCTTCTAAAGATGGCCTTGAGTAACTTAGGCCCATGCTCAGGAACAGCTTCCTGACATTGTATGCATTGGTCTTGATGTCTCATTTTGTGCCAGGCCCAAAAGCAGTTGTGCTATCTGTGGCCCTTTGCTGCTCTTCTGTACCTCTCTAAAGCAGTAGATGGTCTTGAGGAATGATTAGAGCCTGACACCAGGTGCAAACTAGCTTGTTCTGGTTCAGGAAAAGGGAACCTGCAGCTGTTCCAACTTGCAGTAAGGACGTGGCTCTGTTGAGTGATTCTACATCTTAGGACCTCTTCCACAGTCCAGAAATGCTGTTAAGCAGTGTGTGAGGTCACTAGATTTCAGACTGGCCACTCACTATAAAAACAGAAGTGTGTATTTTCCTGCATTACTTACTTGGCATGTTTGTAGTCGTAGGGAAAGCAATCAGGTCATTCTCTTTGAAAGTTGCTTGGTAAATGCCATAGAACATCTTCCCTTCCCATAAAGCAGAATTCAATGTCCTTAGACTTAACTAAGTCTGAACTGCATTTTACACATCACATCCATTGGACCTGCTTGTGTTAGTGAAGAGTTCTGTTGTTCTATGTACCCAATATAACAGCAAATTGGGGACATCTTTTCCCTGCTAGTCAGTTAGTCACCCAAGATGTTCCTGCTTTCCAGTGAAATGCTGGAGTACCAGTTGTGTTGCTTGTTATGAGAAGTTTGTATGTCAGCAGATTCTGTTATGCTTTCTGCAGAGCCAGCAGCAAACCCTAATCAAATGTAATGTGAGAAAACTGTGCCAGTGAGTTGATGGGTTGAGATTAACTATGCTAAAGAGTAAACATACCAGCTTAGGGACTTCTTTCTGCTTCTCTGAAAATCAGTATGGAAGCTTACACAGAAGTAATCTGAAGAAGGAAAAGGAGAGCTGTACAGCACACAACCTCAACCTGGGCAGTTAAACCGTATGTAAGCCATGTTAGCATTGGGCTCAATGCAAAACTTCACTGGTGTGAAAGCACTGAGCTGAATTAGATGTTTAATGGGGAATATAACTTTCACCTTAAGAGTTAGGGAAGGGGACTCACTAATTTGTGCTTTTTTTCCACCCCCTTATTGCAGTTAGGTTTAATTTGAAGACCAGCATATATGGCAGGGCAATGTTCAGCTGCCTTCCAGAATGGCGTGGGTTATCAGTTCCTCTGCTATGTGGTGTATCCATGGGTAATTGCTGTTGCTATTTATAGACTGAAGAGAAGGTTTCTATGTCAAACTAGTCTCTGTGAAGAGAAAGGTTTGAAGCAGGCATGCATCTGGTGTCATCCTTCTCTGTCTGAAAATGCCTTTGGGGAAGGAACATGAGGCATCAGACTGGTGGTAAGAAGATGATCTGGGTCTGATTGTTGGCTCCACACTGACATTTTTGCTTTTATTTAGCACAACTGTACTCCTATAGACGGAAAATTCAGACAGAATGCTTTTTTTGCCTGTCTTTTGACTAGCTCAACATATAGGCACACACACAAAGAGGTTAACACCTTAACTGCTGGAAGTTTCTGGCTTTCCAGCAATACAAATCTTAGCAAGCATGTTTAAATTCAGAATTTACTCCCACCCCCTGCTGAGTTCTGATGACAATTGCTACAAAAATTCATGGCTGAGCTAAGTCCCAGCATAAGTAATTTTCTTCTCAAGGATGTTTTTTTTTTTTCTAAAAGCAATTGTATAAAAAACAGTTTAAAAATGAAAAAACGATTGCTCTTAACTGCACCATTGTTACTATAACACTTTACCCAAAACATACAAAATGCTCAACTTTGACTGCCAAATTAGAAGTAAAAGCTAAGCTGTGATTAAATCATTTCCATTTAAGTGTGTAATTTTCAGGACAATTTAATACAATCCATTCATGTTGATACTTCAGCTACCATAAAGTCTTGAGATTTTATTTATTTATTTTTTTAGTGTACTTCCCTAGTGTATAGGCTTTACAATTTGGAGGCATCTCTCCAAAGGGATGAAAACAGTGGGGGGTGTAGTTTTGGAGAAGGTTTTTGTGGAGCTCCTGCCCATTTCAGATGAGGCTCCAGGATGTGATGTGGGCCTTGCAGAGAGATGAGGTAGCAGGAGGTGGGAATAACTTCTGGTATCACAGCCAAACAGAAGAGCCCAGATCAGACCTGAAGTCACAGAATTATGTAGAATCCCGTTCTTGCCTTTAAAAAATAAGTTGCTTTTTTTTTTCCCTGGGAGTCCAAAAATAAAGCCTGGAAGAACTGTTACATGATAGTCTATGAAGTAATTCATGTCTGAATCTGCAGGAAGCCTGAAAACCATCTCTGATGTAGGCAATGGCTCCAGCATCAAGCAGGGTGCTTGCTTTCCTACTGTTTCTGTCAGGAGGATGGGTGTGTTAGCAGCTATTCATTTATTAGTACCTCAGTTCCCTGTTGGTGGAACTGGGATTCGAAGGAGGATATTATGCTTTTTGGAGTCTCTGTTAAACTTTAATCCATTGCTGTCCTTCTCCCCCCCACCCCGAAAATCTCCATTTCTGATCTTAGGATACTGTTTTTTTGAGTATCCAGCCAATATGGTGACTGGGATTTATTGCCAGTTCAAGTAGTCCAACTCTTTCTGGGAGGTGTTTTTATCTGGGTGCTACTTTGAATGCAAAACATCTCTTCAAAGATACAAGTGAAGTGAAAACCTTTCTTTGGTAATTCAGCTGTTGGCTAAAATAATCCAAAAAGTTTGTTTTTTTTCTTTTTTTTCTTGAGCATGGGAATTCTCTGTATACCTTATCTTCACACAGTTGTCATTTCAGGCATCACCCATTTGTGGAAAGAATTATCTTTTAAGAGAAAATATTCATTAAAAAAAAAAAAACAACAAACAAATAACAAAAGGCTAAGAGGAGGAAATAGTTTTTTCTTGGTTTCCTGTAATTATTCCAGTGATTTCCCTCTGCAGTGTCAGACCATAAGTTACTGGCTTCACTCACCTTATTTCTCAGGAAGAAACCTAGAAGGTGAAAACCTACAGACTCACTTATACCACTGACTTTGTGACTGCATCCTTCCTACTGCTGTACCCACCCTCATTTGTTGGACAGGTGCAAGCTGCTTGGTCTTACTTCTGGTTTTCTATTAATGTATGGGTTAACTCAGAGGACCCTTTCCTTCACTCCTTTTCCAAGCAGGAGTTTGAGATTCCTTCCTTTTCTTTCCCAAAAGTCTCAAAGGTGTAGGAAACTTTCTCTCTTCTTACAGCATTTTTTTCCTCTGGCCTCAAATGTGCTGCAGCATCTGCAGTTTTCCTTGCAGGGCTAGAAATATGTATTCTGTGCCCTTAAAAGGAAGGAAACTTCCTTGAGGTCCACAGGAATCTCAGTTCAAACCTTGCAGCCTCAGTCCAGGGTTAAGATAATGGACTTAAGTTTTGACATTAAGCAAGAAGTGTTACATGGGCTCATCTCAGAAGTTCTGGGGTCTGCCTATGATGGCACAGCTCAACTGCTGGTAACTGAAACAAAGACCTTGTGGGTGAAGGAATGTGAGAAAATGTTCATAAAATGAGACTGTTTTATATTGTTTTTGTTTTTTTTTGTCCTGTCAAGGATCAGATTTTGGCTTAAGGAAAGTCTGTGGAGAAATCCTAGAATTATAGAATGGCTTAGGTTGGAGGGGACCTTAAAGCTCACCCCTACTGAGGGCTGGTTGCCCCTCACCAATTCAGGCTGCCCAGGGCCACATCCATGGCCTTGGGCACCTTCAAGCAATGGGGTGCCCTCAGCTCTCGGCAACAATAGATTTTTCTCAGACAAGTACTCTGAAGTGGGGCAATGCCTGTATGATGGTTGCTTCTGCCCTAGGGTCTAGTCATTGTGATAGTTTTCGGTTACATTACAGACACATTCTTGTATATGAATGCATATCTACCTCTTGCCCATTTGCTTGCAACTTCTCTCTATCTTTAGCCTTTTACAACTTTGGTGTGCATGTTAGTAAAAACAAAAGATATGAAGCAAGATCTATAAAAAAGTCTCATGTTACAGGTAAGACCTTAGAGTTTTTCTATGAAACTTCAAAAGTCACTCAAACATGGTGTCTCCCACTGTTTGCTCCTCCAGATGTTTCCATAAGTTTATTGGAAATAGACAACTAGTCCTTCAAATGTCTCTCCCAACTCAAACGATTCTATGAATTCAGTGGACATTGTACTTGTAATCTTCTGTGAAAGTGGGACTCCTTTGCTCCTGGATATCTCAAGTCAAACACTCACGATTACCAGATGATTCTGACCTTAATCCCACCGTGCCCCAGTTTCCTGTCTGATCCCTCTATGACAAGGAAGAAGGCAGAAGTTCACTGATGCCTACCAAGCACCAGGAGATTAGTGAAGAGCACCATGAAGAAATTAATTTCTCCATACTTGAGTGGAGTTTGGCTGGGGTCCCGGCTGTATGGCACAAGGCCATGCTGAATGAGAAGTGTGAAGGAGAAATACTGAGCAGTTACCCACTCACTGAGAACCATTCTGAGTGCATCCTAGATGCATTAACACATAGGAAGCCTGAATTCTTCCAGATTTGTGTGCTTGCCTCAGCCATGCACCCCTACCTGAATGCTGTTTCTTCAAGCAGGTTATGCATCCCTTTGCTTTGCAGTGCCAAAGATAGTAATGCATGGGAGCTCCATAACCTCTAGGTCAGGTTGTTGAGACTTACCTGCACAACACAGCACAGAATGGAGAATTCCCACTGGTGCCAAGTCAGATACCAGCAAGTACTTTGGCTCTGAATTTTCATCAATATTTTCCATCAGTTTTTATTTTTATACTAGAAGTAACAACTTTTGTCAAGGTTTTATTGATTTCCTGTCTGTCAAACCAATTGTTCAATTTTTGAAAGAAGAACAAAACAAAAGATGAAGGAATAGGAAACTGTTATGTAGCCCTTCTCCCCACCTTTTTTTTTTTCCCCTCGCAATTATTTTTTATTCCTATTACCAGCTGTTACCTTGGCTATTATCAGCTGTTAAATACCTCTACATGCAAAGCTATTTCCTCCTTTGTAAAGCCTGAAGTCCCAAAAAATAATGAAGAAATCTGGATACATCTTCTGGCCACTTCTACTGTAGTCTTTGAAGTCAGATTTCACCTGAATGGTGAAAGGGCAGTGGGCTTCAAGGCTTCTGTTCTTAGATAGATTTGGGGAAGAAATAACAAAACGACTTTGTTACTCTGCATTGAGAAGAGTTGCAGTGTGAACTCATCTGTTGTCCTGCACCATTGTGTGACAGCAGGCGTACTTTTGCCATGGGGAAAGATTCACCAAGGAACTCATGCCTTGTCAGATACCAAAAAGTCCCTTTTGTCATGCTGTAAAGTGCAGATTCTCTTAAAGAAGGAGCAAATCCTACTGCTTCTCCTGCAACCAGAACACTTCAGACATCTCCCTTTGGCACCTGCTTCCCACTTGAGTCTCTGTTTCAGCAGTATACCCATAGGTGATGAGATACTGGAAACCAAACATTGTTAGGTTTGGAGATCATGGACTGCTGCGTGCAAATCACATTGCTAATAATTGAAACTTATGGTCACTGTGATTACTATTTTTATACTGTAGTGTGCACCTGGGTCAGAAAACAGCCCCAAGCACTGCTGATGGCATCCCACTGCTTTGTGCTGCTCACAGTATGCTTAAACTCATGTGGGTGGGTCACTGTGGGTACCCATGCAGCTCCTAGGGAATGATTCTTCTCATTGCAAGCAAATACAGACAGCAAAGGCAATGCTCTGGCTTGGCTTGCATGTTTTAATGGCTAAGGCCATTGGGGCAGTTGTCAGAGATCAGTGTCTGACCTTCACTTCATTCTAGGAGCCCCCTGAGTCCAAGCTGATGATTCTTTATTCATAAATGTATGGGAAATACATGCTGCGGAGAAGAACTGTTTCCGAAATGTTTAGTACTCCCTGAAGTAAAATAACTCTGTCCTAAAGGTTCACATTCAAAGGGTCAGCTCTTCTCCAGATGGAGATGAGCTATGCAGTGTGCACTGGCTGCGTTTGCTGTGTGCTTGCTGCTCAGTGCACATGGGGTGTTGGGCTTTTTGTAGAAATGCCAGATGCAAATAAAGGAATAAAGGCATAAAGCACACTGAGCAGGTGTCTGAAATTCCAGAGGAAAAGAAATGGAAGGAATTGCAGACACTCCTTTAGTGTGCTCACTCCCTGTTAGCATTGTTTAGGGAAGCAAAGCTTTTTTCTTAACTTAAAGAAATGAAGTTGGGAAGCTAGGGGGAAAGAAACACTAGGAAACCTCTGATCTTCTGTCAGGAACATGGTTGCATTTAGGTCAGACAATGAATTAATTCCCAAGAGTTCAAACTGTGTTGACTTACTTATTTTGGGTAGGATAAAAAGTAAAGATAAAAAAGTTAAAAAAAAAAACCAAACAACTGTATTTTGAACCACAGTAGATTTCCTGCCTTGTTTAAGGACCATTGGGTGGGATGGGGCATTTTTGGTTAAGAAAGAAACTGTTTAGCTATCTTCTTCTTGTAAAATCATAGAATCATTAAGGTTGGAAAACATCACTAAGATCCTCAAGTCCACTCCACCCCCACCATGCCCACTGACCATATCCCTCAGTGCCAATATCTCCACCATCCTTGAACACCACCAGGATGGTGATCCCACCACTCCCTGGGCAGCTGTGCCACTGCATCTCCACTCTTTCTAAGAAGCGTTTCCTATTATCCAGCCTGAACCTCCCTGGGCTCCACGCCATTACCTCTTCTTATACATTTAAGCATAGGTTTTTGGAGCTTGTACCTCTCCATAGCCCAGTTTTCAGTTTGTGCCACTGGAAATGCAGCAGCAAAACTAAAACGTGAGATGTGAAGCTGAGGAGGAGAAGCCCAGAGCATGGAACAATTCTGGGACATGATGGAGACATTTAGTAGAAAGGGTGAACAGGAAAGGGGTTGATGTGTAAATAAAAAGGCGTGTGTCTGGGGCATGGGGGATTTCAAAGCAAGGATGGGAACTTAGTTCAAGAATTCAGATTGTGTGGAAATGAATAAACCAATGAGCACAAATCCCAGGCACACTGAGTAATTAGGTTGGATACATGGTATTGCCTGTGCACAGGTATTTTCAATGTCTGTGGCTCATCTCAGTGGCACAAAGGTGCTGCTGTCCAGGTTTCCCTGTATGGGGCAGAGCTCAGCAGGAGCACCTTTCCAACCACAGCAGTGGAGCCGCTCCTGGCTGCATTTGTTTAAATGAAAGCAGAACCAGATCTCAGTTGGCAGCAGCAGCAGTCCTGGCACTGGGTCTGGAAGCTGTGCTCCTGCAGCAGCTCGTGGTGAGGCAGAGCTCTTCAGCTCTAAGCAGAGGTTGAGTGACCTCAGGACAACTTTTTGGACCAGGACCTAAGCATGGGAAGGATGGGATGCTGGAAGCAGGCAGCACAGTACAGCACACCGGCCGTGCTCCTGCCCTGGCACACGCTGCCTAGGCACGCTAATAGCTACTTGCCATTGCCTTCTATGAGCCTTCCTACTGCGTGCTCTGCAAAATGAGCAGAGACAGCAGTAGGTGGTGAAATTCCTTCCAGGATTTTGCAAATGATACCTTCAAGAGGCATTGTCTGAGCAATAAAGGAACTGGAGAGAGGACCGTGGCTGGGGCAGGAGTCAGCGATAGCTCGCACGGGGGTCAGCGCGGTGTCTGCACTGACTCATCCGCTCCTCCGGGGCTCCGGAGCTGCAAGGCAGCGCCCGGTCCCTGGATAAAATGACAGAAAAGAGGGCTCCAGTCCCAAACGTGCCTCCTTCTGCCTCTCACCTGCTTTCCCTGGAAAAAGGAGGAAGCCCCCCCACACTGACTGATGGCTCCACGCGAGGCTGCCTTTTTACACATTTCATCGCACTTAACGGTCATTATTGTCGGGCTAACACACCCAGTTTCCCTTTCCATAACAGCATTTGTCTGTTCCTTTTCCCCCACTCGACAACACGGGAACGCCGTCGTAAAAAAGCAATTTCCAGACGAAAACCCAGGGCTTTGGCGCTCTACCTCTCGATTTCGGGCAGGGCGCGACTTCCCAGCGCTTTCCGACACACCCCAGCTNCGCCGCCGCCGCCGCTGCCGCCGCGCACCCCCGGCCCCCGAGCCCGGCGCTGCAGGATGCCGGGGGGCAAGAGAGGGCTGGTGGCACCTCAGAACACCTTCCTGGAGAACATCGTCCGGCGTTCAAGCGGTGAGAAATCCCCTCTTTCCATCCTTCCGTTCATCCGTCCGTCGCTCCGTGCCCCGGGCGCCGAGCCGCTGCACGGCTCGTGGGTCCGCGCCTTCAAGGAACGGCTCCGCCGGCGCTCATGCCCCGTTTCCCCTCACCTCCAGCATCTCCACGCTGCGGGGACGGAGCGGGTTTGCTGAGCCCTTTCTGAATATACCGTCATTCACGTTTCTGACGAGCTCTCCTTCGGATCGTTTTTTTCTCCTCTTTCTTGTTTAGAATTGGCCTTGCGACCGTTTTCAAAGTCTTTATGACACTTGAAAGTGTGTGGCAAGTGTCAGGATGAGAGGGTGACTGCAATTTGAGCCGTACAAATAGGTGAAGAACTGCCGGCAGCCGCTCCTCTGCCCGGTGGATGCCCACGGAGCTGCGGGAACGATTCCCTGCTGCCGGAGTTCATTTCACCCTTTCAACAAATTGCAAAGCAGCGACAAAGAGCACTGTGCGCAGCCCCGGTAAAGTTACGTGGTGGCTGTGGACCGTCTCGTAGAGTCGGGTTGGTGGGTTGGATGATCTCAGGGGTCTTTTCCAACCTTAGTGTTCTGTGTGTTGGTGTAGGTACTGCTTTGGCCGAGTCTTGTGCTCCATCCATTCCTTTTGTAACCTGTTTTATTTTTTTGCACTGGCACTGCTGACACAGAAGTGCTTGCATACATGTCGTTTGCTAAAAGAGCTCAACTTTGCATCTGCTGAAAGGTTTCTTCTTGGAGAGCCCAGGCTTAGAGCAACCCATGCAGGAATGTGGGAGAGGTGGGCAGAATGAGGCGCTGAAAAAAGTTCCCATATATATTATTAATGGAGTCACTAATGTGATGTGAAGTCCTGCTGAGAAGCGTTTCCTTCCACCTTCCTACTGCACAGCTCTGGATTTCTCTCACACTCATATTAATGCAGCCTGATGTGCTGGATCGAGTCGATTTTGATGGCAAAGAATGAATTAGTGATTCACTGATTTCCATAGAAGGAGTGGATCGAGGACCTAGAATTTGTTTTAAGACATTGTGTGTTGAGATGACAGCATTTTCTGGGGGGGTTTCCATGCTCTCCTGCTGCCTGCATCAGCTCTGTGGTCAGCAGCTGACTGTCAAGCTCTCTAGCTGCACATCACTAGAGGCTAATTTCCTGCAATAGTGCACTATTTACTAGAATATTAAATGCAAGCTTAATTAATAGGGCTTTATATAGCACTTTCCCTCTGATAATTTCAAAGTGCCGAGTGGAGCTTAATTACACTCCGCAGCTCCTCGTGGAAGAGGACGCACAGAGGTGTTCCTGATGTGTTCTTACATTTGCAGCTCAGACACCGCAGTTGTTGTCCCAGAGGCATGTGGGAAGTCGGTGGCACAGCTGGGGACAGGGTTTGGGAGCATCATGCTTCTGAGTTGTGCTCTAATTAAATCACATGCCCTCCCTGGTGAGGGCTCGGGAAAGCTCTGAGATGTCAAAAATAAATAAATAAATAAATAAAAAAGCCAGGAAAACTCAGAAAGCTTTGGAACATTATATTTTAAAAAACACCTTTTCCTCTCCCCAGGTTTTAGCGTGGCCTAATTTGGGAGCATAAATCATGCCGATCTGGTCTCCATTCTGCTTTTTCTCTGCTGAAGCATGATGTTACAGAGGCAAATCTGTCCCACTGGACATCAGAGCAAAAAGTGGATTGGGAATCTGTTTTTAACTCATGTTAGCGGTCGGTGTTGTGCACTGAAACATGATTTAGTTCTTATTTTTGTCATCCAGGTCACAGCCTTATTTGTCCTTTATAGAAATAGTAATTTTCATTGGATTCAGCTCTGTTTAATCCGAACCTAATGGTGTTCAGTAGAGCAAATCTGGTTCAAGTATCCCCTGCTGGTGCTTGGTTGAAGGCATGGATTTGGTGCTGACCACGTCCAGACTTTTTTTTTTATGCTTGGATTCACCAGCTCTAAAGGGGTTTTTCAGTGTCAAGTTGAGGAAGAGGAGAAAGACTGATGGTAGCTTTTTAAAACACATCTTGAGCGTCCTCAAAAAAAAGCCTCTCCATCGTTGTTCCTGGTTAAAGAACACTCTCTTTTGAGATGGCTCGCACTTGTACAATCTCATCGCACTTGACCATAAATCTTTTCTCAACGACCTGGGGAAGGCTTGTAGATAGAGATAATATCTTCTTTTAGGCCAACAGATACAGCTGGAAAAATGAGGTATTTTGGCAGACAGGCTCTTCATCAGGTCTGAAATGGGACCAGTAGATTTCAAAATGAAACACAGGTGCAGACGAATTATTTGGAATTGGCAGAGATGGATCCAAACTAGAAAGCATTTATAGACAAAATTGCATCAGTTTTAAAGCGTGGAATGTCAGCATGGACCCAGCAGGAACTGGGAGTGGTGGGCAGCCTAGTGCTAAAAGCAGCCGTGTATTTGATTTGCAGCATTTACTTGGGGATTTGCTTTTTAGGAATGTTGTGAACCTACAGCTACAAATGAGATTAAAACTAGGAGAGAAGTGTTCCCTGTGTGTCAGTGGTGGGCACAGCAGCTGAAAGCCCTACAGATAGAGATGGGGTGACCGTGGCCATGCAGAGGAACGCAGACCTCCAGAGCACACAGAGCTGTCTTGAGGGTAATCAGTGTGCTCCATGCAAGTGTGTTTTAGGTTTGTTTTTTCTTTTTCTTCTAGCACAGTGAAAATGTACAGAATACAGCTCTTATCTGAGGCTCCCAAGGATTGATGGGATATCACAGCAGCTTCAGCTGTGCCCTGGATCCAGAACACCAGGTGTTCTGCGAAGCTAAAAGCAGGTGTGTTTTGTGGGGGCAGTACTTTAAGGTGGCTGCTTGCTCATGCCATTGGTGTTTTGGGTTTTTAAGGAGGGCCTTCCTTAGGGCAGTGTTTTCTTAAGATGTTCTCAGCAGTCCGTGCCTGTTACTGCTGCTTTTGTTGGTTGCCCTCTCTGTGCTGGTGCTGACCTCGGCTCAGCAGTGTGGGTGCAGATTTGGGCAAATCTGTGGAGCAGGGCTAAGCTTTGTGTACTCACCCCAGAAATCCATCAGATTTCGTGGCCAGAAAGGTGAAGACAGATGGACAAGACAGACACATCTTGTAGCAGCAAAAGCATTGAGCTTTTGTTTATGCCTACGATGTGTTAATGGCATAATTTGTTTTTGGTAGAGGGTTGAGTTTGGAAAAAGGTTAACTCAGGAACTTTGTGGCCACATGTAGTAGAAGCGAGAACAGTGTAATGAAAGACAAATATGGTAACAGTCGTCATTATTCCTTATCGTTTCTATTACAGTAACTGTTAGAATAAGGAATATTTCACGTCTTCACAAATGTGTTTTGACTCTTGGGCTGAACTCATGGCTCTGTAAGGAATTTCACCATAAGCTTTAATGCAGCTAGCATTCAGTTCCCAGCCTCTTTCCCAGCCTAGAAACATGTTTCTGCACATCATCTCCCTCAGACTGAGTTTTGTGCCCCATTGGGTGCCTCTGAGTTTAATGAGTAAGGGATCAACCTGATAACAGGTGACTGTGTTGGGATGCAGGTTGGATGAGGCACCCTGATCCAGTGGGGCCCAACCAGCCCACCGCAGGAGGTTGGAATTGAGTGGGCTTCAATGTCCCTTCCACCTCAACCTGTTAATTCTTTGATCGAGGAAGAGGAGGGAAGTGAGCATCCCACATGTAGAGTGCTATGACACTTTTTCATTCTTACTATTTTGGCACTAATGGTAAAAGTGTCTGCTGTCTCTCCTATCCTTCCTTCTAGTCTGTGCAGCATACCTGAATTCTTACAGGCAAGGTGACATAGCGTTGTCCTCATTGGACACGATACTCACAGGCTCTCTCCTGGATTAAATACAAGCTGCAATTTCAGCTCATCCAAGTTAAATTTCATTTGGTGCAGAGAGAAAGATCTTCAATGTAAATTACTTCAGGTTCACATATGTCTGTTATTTAGGGGTCTTCTGCAATAAAAATCCTGGCCTTCAGCACTTAGCTGAATTATAGAATGGCTTGGGCTGGAAGGGACCTTGTAGATCATCAAGCTCCAGCTCCCTCCTATGGGGGGGTGGCTGACCACTGGATCAGCCTGTGAAGGGTTCCATCCAACCCAGCTTTGAGAACCATAATGATGCTGTAAACCACAGGGCAGAAGTTTCTACCCAGTTTTCTGTGGGGAAGCCAAGAAGGGATGGCCACAAGTTTATGCAGTTGGGGTTTTCTTTGGCACAGGGCTGTGCTTGTGATTTCTTTGGCTGCAGGTGTCCTGCTGAGACGGAGATCAATGCAAAGTGAGTTTTTACACGAAGCAGCATTACTAGCTGACACTTGAGAGTGGTTTTCAATTGCAAGGGCCCTACTTTCATAGAATTATTATGGCTGGAAAAGACCTCTAAGATCACCTAGTCCAGCCATCCACCTACCACTAATGTTGCCCACTAAGCCATGTCCCGAAGTACAACATCTGTCCTTTCCTTAAATGCCTCCAGGGACTGTGACTCCCCCACCTCCCTTGGCCGCCTATTCTAAAACATCAGCAATCTTTCTGAGAAGAAATTCTTTCTAACATCCAACCTGGACCTCCTCTGGCACAACTCGAAGCCATTCTTTCTTGTTCCACATCCTGAAACATAAGGCGTATCTGCTGCCTGCTGAAACCTGCAACTTTTGTAGTGGCTTAGATCTTTTTTTCTGTGTTCTCTTATTTTTGATCACATCAGCTCTGTATCATCGCATTAATTTATGCACTCGAATAATACCATATGGCTAGCGAAAGGAATAGCTGTCTCTCTGAGTGGGGGCATTGTAAAATAGGAGTGTTCTCTTTTTAATACTTCTTCCTGCACGTCTCTGGGAGGGGGATGTGGTGGGACGTCCTTCTCCTATAGGATCTGGGCGCTGCCGGGCGCTGCCAGCAGAGGTCAGTGCGAGCGCTGTGCCTCTCCCAGCCAGTACTGAAACGAGAGAGGAGAGCGAAAGGAAAGCACTGATTTCTCGAGCAAACCTCCGTCACTGCCGTGGGAAGGAGTATGCAGCCAAGGAATAATGTCAGGAAGTTAAGTAAGCTGTGGAAATGCATTTAATTAGCCGCTTTAACGGAGGTGCTGGTCGGTGGTTAGCCTGGGTTTTGAGTTATTCTCCCGGTGAGCTAAGAAGGCAGGGTTTTGTGGTTAGGTAAAATTAAGTAAAGGAAAGAAGATTTTGGACTTAGCTTCCTAATAACCTGCTTTTCAGAAAAAAAAGTCAGTCTAAAAACTTTGTTTAGTCAGCATGTTGAGTGCCTGACTGCATTGCTCGGCACTGCCTAACCCCGATGGTGGGGCCCAGTTCTGCACTGTGCTTGGTGCTGGTGCTGAGAGTGGCCCTGTGCAGGACGTGCCTGGAGCAGCACCCAGAGCAGGGTTGGGGCTGAGATAATGGAATCAGCATAGAATCGTTTGAGTTGGAAGATCTTTAAGGCCATCTGGTCCAGCTCCCTCCAATGAACAGACACCCACAGCTCCATCAGGTGCTCAGAGCCCCATCCAGCCTGACTTTGGGTGTCTACAGGGATGGGGTACCACCACCTCTCTGGGCAACCTGTGCCACTGCCTCACCACTCTTATTGTAAAAAACTTTCCCCTTATATCCAATCTAAATCTCCCTTCTTTTAGTTTGAAATCATTTCCACTATCACAGCAGGCTCTGCTGAAGAATCTGTCCCTTCTTTCTTACGGCTTCTCTTTAGATACTGAAAGGCCGCACTCAGCTCTCCCCAGAGCCTTCTCTTCTCCAGGCTGCACAGCCCCAGCTCTCTCAGCCTGTCCTAGAAAGGAGGCATCCCTTGGTGCATTTTTGTGGTCCTCCTCTGGACGTGCTCTAGCAGGTCCATGTCTCTCTCCTGTGCTGAAGGCTCCACATCTCCACGCTGTGCTCCAGGAGATGCAGAGATGCTCTGTGTCAACCACGTATGGACACCTGCTCAAGGAGTGCTGCACAGTTCTCTCTGTCAAAAGTGTTTTTGGACGTTCAGCCGTGCACTGTGAAATTGCAGCCACTGGATGAGTGTCTGCAAGATAAGCAGCTGCCATTGCTGTGATTTTCTCTTCTGGGAATGCAAAACAAGTGTGCTCATTTGTATATAGCTAGATACGTGGTTTCTGGTTGCTCCCTGAGGACGCCCATGTGCTGTCTGCATGCTCCAGCTTAAATTTAGCCTCACAGCATCTATCTTACATTCAGCATAATTGTAATAGGGAACAGATTCGGCAGTGGCATTCAGGAGATAACAAGCATAGGTGAGGATTAGTCTAACCGTAGGAAAAGTGAGTATGTGGCAGAGAACCTGTGATCAGAACTGAAAGAAATGACATTTCTCAGGCAACTCCTTCTGATCTTATTTTGTCCTTATTGGTCTGAAGCTCTTCCTGAGGTCAGCAAAGTTGTGCTGCAATAAAGGAGGAGGAGTGTGATGCTTGTGGGATTTCACATTTAGAATGATTAAACTTAGTTTTCAAACTTTTTGGAAGGTAAATTCCAGACAGGTTCTAATCCTTTAGGTTGCGTGCTGAATTGCTGAAAGCTGCTGTGTTGCCAACTGAGTGACTTACACGTGGATTTAATCTCAGCCAGCGTTGAACTGCTTTTGTGAGAGGAACACCAATTTGGGGAAGGAATTAGATCCTTTTAGCTTTGTCAGTATGGTAGCATCTTGCTCTGGATTTAGACCTCCGTACCTTTTCATAATACAAGTATTAAATAAGAACAACAGTGGTACAGAAAGGTGACTTCAAGAGTTTGTCCTTCAGGAGATTATTTCTCGGGGAACGCTTTGTGTGCTGGATAAATTGGATGGCACTGATGTTTTGCATGCTTTAAGGTCACCAGGGAAATAACAGCTTCATTAGAAAACAGCGGTGTGGTTCTGCAACCAGGAGCACTGGTGTAGGTTGGATGCTTCAAGCACAGCGGTTTGTCTGCAGCTGACCCCAAAGTTTGAGTATTGTGTCAGCCCAGGCTGATTATAGGCTGCCCACAGAGGTGGTGGAGTCCCCTTCTCTGCAGATATTCAAGACCTGCTTGAATGCTTTTCTGTGTAATGTACTGTGGGGAACTGCTTTAGCAAGGGTTGGGCTCAGGGATCTCCCGAGGGCCCTTCCAACCCCTGCAATTCTATGATTCTGTGATTTCCGAGGGCTGGGTGTGTGTGGGTGTGCCCTGGGCTTCAGGATTTTCTGCTCTTTTCTACTGGAATGCATTGAGCATGGGTTTGGATTCACTGTATAGAAACATGAACATAAATATATACAAACAGGGCCAAGACTTGTTTAGAGGAGCTAGAAGAAAACAAAACCTCAATGTTTTATGAGTCCCCTCCCCAGCACAGCTACCAGGATCTCAATATTTCCAAGGTGATCTAAACCAGATTGCAGCAATATGCTGGCTCTGTGTGGTTATAAGCAGACCAGTTGACAGGACTGTAAGTGGTTTGGTGCTTATAAAAGACAACATGAGCAAAAAAGGCAAATTCCAGGAGTTGCGTAGAGCCTGTGCTCCATGCTGCACTTGCTCCATGTAGGAAGGACAGGAATTTGGAACGATGGCTCAGAGTGAAATTGCTCAAGTTAGGAATTTATTCCAAGATGGAAACACTACTTCTTTTTATTAATATCATTATTTTTGTTCTGCTACTGCTTCTGTTTGTTTTTTTTTTTTTTTTTCCCGTATCTTTTCAATGGTGACTTTTTAAGAAATGGTTGGTTGCATATTTTCATGAGAAGGGATGGAATTCTGGAATGGTGATGTAAACAATTTTGTTCACAAACGATTCCCAAGCACTCTTGAGGAAAGATGATTAGAGACGGCATTTCTCACTTGGCTAAACATTTTTGCTACAATGATTTAGCTGTTCTTGCTCTCCTTTGATTACATAACATGATTTTTACACTGCTTTGGGCATTTTGGTGGTTAAAAAAAATGCATACTGTGATCATTTTTTAATATTTTTTTTCTTAAACAACAAAATGAGCCTCAGTGCTAGGTTGAATATTAGCTGCTGCAAGATAGGGTAAGATTAAAGGCTTGCTGCTATATGGTGTAAGTTCCCTTATACAACAGAGCCTTTTTTGCAAAGTAGAAGTGCAGGAAGAGCAAACACTGTGCCTTTAAAATTGTTTACCTCAGCTTTTTTTTTTTTTTTGAAATTCTGCTTTGTGCCCTTAATATCCTAATTCCTTGCCATCCATATTAACTTTGTAAATGGGAGAGTTATACTGTCTAATAAAGAGTCTGCTGATTTCCTAGAGGAACCTAGCAGCTCCAGTAAGGGCATGTCTGCCTCCTGTGCACTGTTTCTGTGCTCTTACAGACAGGCACTGGTGTTCAGTCTCGTCTAGTTGAACAAATCTACAGCCTACAGATTTGTGCTGCAATATATCAGAAGTGGGGATAGGGTGGAGAATATGATAGTTGAAGGGAATGCTACCAAGACAATCTTAGAAATAATAAAAATTGACTTCTGTCTCAAAGGAAGTGGGAAGTGGAAATGTATTTTCAGCACATCAGAGAAATCCAAGCAAGAATGAATGTTAATCGTTAGGCTAATCATTAGTATGGAAGTTTTGAAGTTAGCTCCATGTTAATCTTTTCAGAGTACGATATATCACCATGTGATAATTCAGCTTACAGGTGCACAGAGTTTCGCACGTGGAATCAGACCACTGTTCTGCCAGATTTACTGCCTGCCTTCAGCAGTGCCAGTACCAGAGAGAGCTTCTTCCCAGTCTTCACCTTAAAGTGCTTGTGAGACTAAGTGCTGCTTGCTGTGGAGGGCAAAGGCAGGCTTATCCTTGTGAAAACTTCCAATATCATCATAAAAAACAACTAGCTTGCAAGTTATAGCTCCTATATCTTGAATCCAGCAGGATGTCTCTGCAAGTTTCTGAACTTTATATTGCAGGCCTCTGTGGGACTTGGCTGTGGTGTCACCACAGCATGGCTCAGGGGATGTCAAGTTCCTTTGGCAGAGGGCTCCTTGGGTTGGAGTTGCTGGCAAGTGGGGCCTTGAGGAACACACACCTGATTGTGTTTGAAAGGGTCCTTGGGCTTGTTCTTGATTTTGCTCTGTGGCAACTGGATCTGGAGAAGAAATGAAGTTTTCCTAGTCCTTGTCTCTTAAACCAGTTCAAGCAGCCAGATGGAGATCCAACAGACAGGAATTTGCCATAGTCAATTTAATGAGAATCTTAATCCCATGTGCAACTGTAATGAACATTTTTTTATTTTTTAGCAAGGAAGCTATGTAAGTGAGTGATAGAAGTATGGAAGTTGAACAAGAAAATGGTTTTAGTCCATTAGGTTAGTGATGGTGATGTGGTGCAAAGCAGTCTCTCCTCAAACTACACAAAACTCATAGAAACTGTACAGTGGTATTCTTCGCTGTTGTTCACCAAAATTACACTCTAAAACAGAGTCATATTCGAAACTCTGCAGGGAGTCATGGCTGAGATTTCTCAGCAGAGGCTGATGTAAAATTAAATCTGTCAGGAGTACTGATCTGGAGAAATTTTAGAAATAGGGAAAAATTAGTATGTGTACTGGGGAAAAGGACATGACTACCAATAAAATGTAGGGTAGGAGTGGAGTCTTGCAGATGCTGAGACTTGGGTACATAATAAAACCCCAAGGTCAGATGTTGACCCATTCTTCTTTTAATTTTATCAAGCTGTGTCACTGAACAGTGGCATTAATGTAACATGGGTTCCTATAGCTCTGTGCCTCCAGTTAGTTTCATTGGTCTTTAACAGCATGTGAACATTGACTTAAGATTTTTGTTTGGTTGAAACAGGACATGCACATACGTGTGCACGTGTAGAGCATGGATGAATAAATATTACTTGCTGTAGAAGGCAAGGTTTAAAAAAAAGAAGTCAGTTATGTAATGGAATTTTCATGAGGACAAACAAAAACATATGTCTAGTATTTAATCAAGTTACTAGTCCATGTTTTATATATTTATGGCCTTACAAGTACTAATATCTAAAAAAAAACATTTCTAGAGTCTTTTTTTTTCTAATTTTATGGTGTGGTTTTTTTTGCTTTTCTTGAAAGATCAATAATTTGGTGGTATGTTTTGTTCCTTCCCAATATGCTGTTGGATTTGATTAGTTTGATGAACATCTTAGCAAGTATTTTGAGACTCTTGTGTGTAAGTAGTAGAAAATCCATAGAAGATGTCCATTGAATACTGTGGCTGTAACATGTACCTTCTGCAGTGTATTCAGTGTCCTGAAGCACACCACTACGTGATAGGGATACACGTCCAAGATATGAGATTGAAGGGATGGTTTCAAAACAGGGTTATTGACCTATGGACTGTGGTTCTCAGTGTTCTCAAACATCCTTAAGAGTCTGAATATCTGCTGCCTGTAATTGCCCAGGTTGTGCTCTTTGTATCTGGATATGAGAGCAAAACCTTGGTGAAAGATAACCCAATAAAGAAACCTCTTTGCAAATCAAACCTTGCTTTGGATAGAGGACTAGTATTGGCTGTTTCTAGCACTTGCTGTGTACTAAATGTCTGCTGCTGGTTGTAGCAACTGCATCTCCCCTTGGGCAGAAGAACTGATTTTTAAAGTTGTCATTCAGGTTTAAGACTATTTGTGATGGATTTAAGTGAATTCTTTAAGCTTTTGAGCTTAAGAGTGTTAGATTTCACAACCTGAACTTATATTTATCATGATGCTTGGGTTTAAAATATTTTTCAGTCTTTTCTGTAGAAAGATTACTAATCTCTAGATTATTATTTTCCAAGCATTTTTATCTTAATTTTCATTTATTAATTTTTTTTTTAACGAGATGATCATTGTGGTCCTTTTCAACCCAGACCATTCTATGAAGAAAAAAAAGAAATGGCCATTCTTTAGAATATGCTTTCCTTGTTCAAAAGAATAATGCTTGAATAATGTATGCTGCAGTTACAGTTAAGAAGTGTGCTGGAAAGGAAGCATATAGCTCGCAGAAGCCCAGTGTCATTTTTATGTGAAAATTAATGTGTGCACCTGAGTGTATGTCTGTAAAAGTGATTGGCAGAACCATCCTTCGCCTATTAAAAGAAGAATTTGTAAAAATTCCCTTTAATTTTTTTTTCCTTTGGAAAACTGCCGAAAGACACCTCTACTATCATTTCTATGCAGCAGGGATTTTAATAGTTCTGTTGTAATGTTTTTTTAGCATGAACAAATGGGCTAGTGTTAACAGTTCCACAGCAACAGTTACAATGCAGCTGAAAGTTGCAACTAAAAATAAGCAAACCTTTTGAACATAGCCACAGACTACAGCTTGAGAACCTCTACTAAGTGATATACTGAGAATATTATTTTTGAAACAACATTACAATGTCAATGATGATAAAATTCCACAATGTGTTTGAGCAAGATGATTATTTACTTCTCTAGAAATGCTTTTCTAAAAGCAGAGATGGGAGAATACTTCCAAACTAGTGAATGCAACTATTTTAGGGCTAACTCGTAATGTGTTGGTGCCAGTCCGTGCGTATAAACTGTAGGCAATGACTGAAAAAACAGATGATTGAAGCAGGATTTAAATCTGAGTTCAGCTTCCTAAAAATACTTCTTGCTTATATTTGTGTATTGACAGCAATTGGTGCACGCTACTAGGATGAACCAAGCCCACTTCTTAGCTTTTTGGTGTAGACTGTCACTGAAATTGGATGTGTTTTGTGTTATTTCAGTGCTTATTGAAGGAGGATTTTACTTAAGCAAAAGTGTCGTTGGTCTTGGAACGCGAATGGTTCAATAAGGTCAAGTTTCAAATTACTTCAAGGTTAATTTCAGGAAATATACACACATAAAATGAAAATCATATATGATACCTTGTCCATATGTTATGAATAAATGAATCCTTTCTAAAACATTAAAGAGTGGGTGCTTGTATCAGTATTTTATTTTACTGAAGCTATTTGTTTTACTAAAGGCTGTCCTGTTTTATCACAATTTGCCTTCTGATGCCCACTTTGATTTCAGTTCTCTCTGAGATTTCCAAATGGAGGTTTCCACTGTGAATAACTCTCTGCATCTGCTATGTAACAGGATGTGTATGTGCTTTGCCACTGACAACAGCCCTTTCTTTTTCTTTTCTTCTTTTAGAATCCAGTTTTTTGTTGGGAAATGCCCAGATTGTGGACTGGCCTGTAGTTTATAGTAATGACGGTTTTTGTAAGCTCTCTGGATATCATCGCGCTGACGTCATGCAGAAAAGTAGCACTTGCAGGTAGGTTGTTCACCACTACTTGATGCACTTCTACAATTACAGTCTAGGAAGAAAAATTAGATTTTGGAAAAGCATTGGTAAGAGAGTTGTTTTGCAGAAACGAATGTACTAAAACAGGCTTCAAATGAATGAAACCCAGGACATGGTAAAGCATGTAACCATGTGCATTCAGTTGAGCACCTTGTTGACTGGCTCCCAGTAATATCAGTGACCAGTTTTACCAGGATTAACAAACTACTCAGATACTTCAGTCCCTTGCTAGAAGTGAAGCAGTTTTAAGAGTCCTGCAAGACTTAATCCTAAACTAAAAGAAAGCTAAATTCCAGTGTTCTGATTTCATTTTATTTATTTTTAGTTTTTTCTTTATGGCATCTACAAATTTAATGTGTTTCACCTGGGTCATTACTGAAGTCAAGACAACCCTGTTTGGTTTGGAAATTCCTGTCATCCTCTGGAAATTGCATAAATGCAATGAGCATTGGATCAGTAAAGGCTGTTCAGTGGAAAAACATTTAACAAATTTTAGCAGTGAATGAAGATTAACTGGAGGTGTTCCCGAAGCTGGGGTAAATATTTTGAGGGTATAGACATCATTCTTCTCTCATTTGAAATCTGTCCTCGTTAGTATCAGTATGAATGTGTTCTAATGATCTGGGTGGGATATTCAAGTGATATATTGCAAAGAGTTTTTTGGTAGATTTTTGTAAAATCTCATTCTGGAGCGTGCTACTCTGATGCCCATTTTGGTTCCTGTTGTTAACACACACACACTCAGAGGGCACAGTGATGTGCAAATGGCATCTTTATTCCCAAGAGGGTGATTAGGCTGATGGTGTATTTACTCTGAGCATTGCAGCCTTATGGCTTTTTTTTCCCCTTTGTTGGTGGTCTTTCAGGAGTGGACAGCTGTGATTTATGGTTGGATGTGCATCTGCGCCTGCTCTGCTGCATCCTTTAAAAGGAAATGCTGTGGGGAAAGACTAAATCTCTAATGCGTGTGTGGGTGGGTGAGCAAAGTAACCAGGAGTGGCAGAGGGAGAAAGGAATGACTGAGATACCAGTTTGTGTAGGTTTTCCCTTGGTGGTTCAGGGAACGACCAGCTCCAGGCCCTGGGAATAGTGGGCTGCATATCTGCAGGGGTGAAAAGCTGATGTGTGGTCGTTGCTTTTGTGTGCAGGGAAAAGGAAAAGCCTTGGGGATCCCAAATTGCTCTGTGCAGCCAGGTGGCCTCTGATGGGCAGTGGAGGAGAGATGGGCACGTGCTGCTGACACGAAATACTCATTCACGTGGCAGAAACCAAGTCAATTACGTGATGGGGCTGAAAGAAACTCTTATCGCATCTATCCCAAATATGCTTACACATACTTTGCTCTCCTAAGCTGGGTCTGTTTCTCTGTGAGTCAGTGATTTAGCCTGTGCATGTTTAAGTCATTACACACACAAAATGGGATTTTAGGAAAATGTTGGGAATAAGTTTAGAAATACCTCTATTTTAATAATAATTTTGTGCCTCTGAGGGGACCAAAAGGTTTAATTAATCAGAGTGGCTTTTATGAGTGAGATGGATGCTATTTGGTAAGCATCCTGTTGTGGCCATATTCAAATGAATTATATGGATGAAAATGCATGGAGGAATTATCACGGAGAATGGACTGGTAGCAAATCTTTTATCTTCATTCTACATATCCATCTCTGGATTTTGGAGAGACTTTTCTACACTGAATGCATGGCCAACACTTTTTTTGTGTTTGAGTGCTTGCTGGTGGAATATCACATTTACAGTGTGATATTTCCTGCTCCATAGGAGACGTCCTGTCATTGCAGAGGAAAGCTGTGCTGAAGAGGTGTTTAGCACGGTCTGATCAGCAGCATGTACCCCTGCAGAAAATTTCTTTGGGGTTCCTCCCTAATGAAGGGCTTTGTGACTGTCTGAAATGGAAAATGGTCTTGAAGCCAAATGGTGCCTTCTTAGGTTTACTTAGTAGAATGCTGTTGCAGGTTTTAGATACCCAGAGCATTATTTATTTTCCAAGTCTTGCTCTCAGTCCTGATTGGTTGTGCTGGACCCAGACTGTTCCATTATGCATAAGAAATAATTTATGCAGAATGTTTGCTTTACTGTTTTAAGGCAAATGTTAACGGGGTAAGAGTGTTGTGATACCACACTTTCATTAGAGGTTTTGAAAGGATCTGTTTCTAGAGCTTGTTAATGCCAAAAATGGAACAGAAGAAAAATACACAAATAAAATCAATGTTAATCTTGATACAAATTGTTATCTATTGACTGTAAGTGTTATACAGGAAAAAAATAATTGGGTTACTTGCCCTTGCATGTAAGGTATAGCACCTTCACATCAGTTTTCACCCCTTCTTTTCTCCTGAGTTCTCCAGCTGTATTTCTGTCTGTCACATACCATACCTTACACCGGGGCTGCTCATGTGTCATAATGTTTGGTCTTGGTTGGTTCTGGATTGGATGTGCATCAAAGGCACTGCATTTGTGAATGATTTTTGATCCAGCTCAGGCAGCCAGGTAGCCCCATAGCCAGCTGGTAATCCCTCTGATTCATGCACTTTTCTCATCTTTTTAATTAACAACAATATGTGCATTGGCAGGAAAATCGTTCTGAAATACCTCAGTAGGGCTGCCAGTCTCTTAGTTTCGTGAGCACTGTATAAAGGCAAGGTGCATATCACGCTTCCTGAATGTTGTGTGATGGGGTCAGCGTGTGTTCTTTCTGGGAGTGCAGTAGACCAAAAATTGCAAAAATAACTGGAACAGAATATACGGTATGAATGCTAAAATGCATGAGAATTTTAGCTGGAAAGACTTGTGTACTTGTGAAGTGTTGTGGTGCCAAATGAAAAGGAGCTGCCAGTTTGGAAGGAAATGGGAGGGCATCTGCAATTGCAACACCGCTGACATTCAATTAACTGTGCAAAAGCCCTTGTCTGGAGGTGTGCTGCTAGATTAACCAGCATGTAGGAGAACCACTTCTTTCATGCCCAGTTGCCCATAGTCATGACAATTTATACTGTGATGAGTACGCTGAAAGAATAAACAGCTCTAGAGTGTTAAAACCCTATTAAAGGTCACAAATAATATCAGTATTTAAAATTGTTTCTTGTCAGTTAAGTTCAGTCTTTCTGGCAGGCCTTCAGAAGAGCAGGCACCCTTGGGTGTCTGGTTAGTAGATTTGCCCTGACATTTTGTGCTTGACTGTTGCCTCAGGCTTTGTTCACCTTACCCCTTCTTGCACCTTGAGCCTCACATCAGTGTGGTTATTTCTGGATGCTGTTTTTGTTTTTAATGAGGAAACTTGCTCTGAGACCCGTTTGTGTGTTGCCTTCCAGCTGTACAGTGGGAATAAATTGGATCTGCTTGCTGCAGTTGTTTACAGGTTGCATTTCCACCGAAACACTTGCACAGCTCCACTCAACATCTCTGTTCTCCCTTGTTTTGATTTACTGCCACTGCAAGTGGGATGAAAATGTCTGAGAGTCCTGGCTCCTGTGCAGCTAATGGCAAAATTCCCACTTTGCTCAAAGAGAGGGGGTTTTGCATGGTGAGTACAGTGTGCCAGACTGGAGACAAGTTAAATTTGATAGTGGGATGTTGCCTCTCTTAACTGATCTACCTGTATGAGAAGACCCCCTGTAATGCCAAAGCTTTGCACAGAAACTCTTCTCAGCCCACCAGCGACCACACTCAATGACCTGCCCTACTTCTCCTTGGCAGCGAGGCCTGCTTCTGAACTTGGAGAGTTGTGGGGCTATCGATATGTAAAACAGTATTTGTTATTCCTCTTGAGTAAACCTTGGTTGCTTGTAGTTGATGTCTTTTCATCCAATGCTTCTGGATAAACAGAGCTGTTCGCTGGATGTGAGTTCATATGCCTTCCACCCTTTATCTGCCCTCTTATCTGGCTAATTCCTCTCAAACAGCCATAAACACTACCCTGGCATGCACTGCATGCAAAGAGCTGCTCCAGTGATGCTTTTCTGGATCCTAACAAAGGACATGGAAGCACAATGCAAAGCTTGTGGTGTGGCTTTTTTGCATAGAGAGATGCTTTCAGAGGGAGGCAGAAGGACGGGCATGTGAAATGGCAAATGGCCTGTTCAGCTGATGGGGAAATTATTTAATTTAATTTTATTGGTTTCTTTTTCGAAGTATTTCAGTAAGCTTTGTTTTCTCTTTAATGTGTTTGTTTTCTAGTTAGTAAGATCCCCAGTAGCAGGCTGGTTTTTATATTTATGTCTTGTACAGTTTGCACTGAAGGCACTTGACAAGAAATAAATAACAGAAATATGAGGCAGAAAAAGACAGAGTGATTGACTGAAGAAGTAGGAGTCCCTCCTTGTGTACAAAATAGGACAGATTAAATTAAACCTATGATAAGCACAGATCTTATATAACTTGCACAGTGATTGGCTTGGAAGCCCTTTTGGTGCCTGCTGGTAAAAATTACCTTTTGAAAAATAGCTATTTCCTTCCACAAGCGTTTTAAGTGACTCTTTATATATGAAAATAATGCAATATTTGAGTTCTACATGTTTACGACAATAATAAGCTGATGTTAAAACATAAAGTTGATTACATATTTAATTCATAGTATGGCTTGGGTTGGAAGGGACCTTAACGATAAGATAATTTCCACTCTCCTACTGTGGACAGGGCTGCCACTTGCTATATACGGCTGGCTGAGGCCCCATCCAACCTGGCCTTGAATACCTCCAGGGATGGGGCACCCACAGCTCTTTGGACAGCAGTGCCAGGACCTCACTGCCCTCTGAAGAAAGAATTTCTTCCCAACATCTAACCTAAATTTTCCCTTCCAGGAGCCTTCTCTTCTCCAAACTAAACAAGCCCAACTCCTGGCAGCATTTCTTTATAGTAGAGATGCTCCAGCCATCTGAACATCGTTGTGGCCCTCCTCTGGACCTTCTTCAACAACTCCACATCCCTATTGTACTGGGGCCCCTAAGCCTGGATGCAGTTCTCCAAATGGGGCCTCACAAGGACAAAGCAGAGGGGGATGATCTCTGCCCTGCCCCAGTGCCACTCCTCTGTTGATGCAGCCCAGGGTACTGTTGGCTGCAAGCTCACAATGCTGGCTCATGTCCAGCTTCTAGTCCGCCAGGTAGAGCTAATTGGTGCAGACCACCACTTGTATCATTGAGGGTGGCTTGACACTTTAATACTAATTAATGAAGGCTTTCTGTGTTATAAAGCCATGTACAGTCATGTACTTTAGCAAATTTTCATTATTTTTTTCCTTTGAGACTCAAGATAAATATTTTTAGTCCTTGAGATGGCAAAAAAGAAAATAACAGGCTGTATTAAAACAAACAAACAAAAACAGCTCTTACTTCGTCTTGCAGATTTGAGCAGTCTGCTTTACCTCATCAGTGCACTGAGAAGGGTTAGATTTAAGAAGAAAAGCATTCAATTTGTTTGTTGCCAGCTCATGTATAAACGTATAAAACGCTATTGGCTGAGCTGAGGAAGGAAAGGCAGACTGTTTGAAAGTGAGCAGCAGGCCTTGTTTTGCATTCCCTGAAGAGGACTATGCAAGTTAGTGGCACATGGTACCTTAACAAAGCCTCCTGCCCCAGTAGAGTTACGTCCTGACGTCTGTCACTACAGAGACATCTCCATCACTACTCTGACCCAGAGGTGACAACACCATATTGTGGGAGCAGCCCTATCACCTCCCTGTGTCAGTTCTGTAGAGAAAAGATCCACTGTCCAGCCTTCACTGAGTATTTTAATGTTTGCCAGGACACTAACCACTATGCTGTTTTATTGTTTCTTTCAGAACGATAGGCGTAAAATAAATGTTTATTGAACCTCAGGAGGTCTGTTGATCAATAAAAGGGAAGCTGGATTTAAACTGCAGCGGCGCTGATAGCCTTTCCTTTTCCCTTTCATGTTCTCAGGGCTGTGTGTTGTAGGTATCAGCCAGAGCTCAAAATGTTTGTGAACAAAGAAGATGGAGGGGGGGAGTCTGATCAATGAGAATTGTATTCATCCAAATGTCTGAAAGCTTTTATGCCATGCTCCTTTTTCCTTGAGTTCTATAATTGGGAATTTGCACAGAGCAGTCTTCACCTATTTTTAATCCAGGGGAGAATGACAAGAAAAGCCTGGCTGTTTTCTTACAAAGGCTTTCATAGTAAGGTCAGTGGGGGTGGGTTCACTTACACCAGTTGAAAGTCTGACCTGGAAAAGAGTGCCGAGATGAGGTGGTCGAGGTGCAAGAAATAGCAGGGCTAAAATTAGCGTTTTCCAAGCTTTGTCTGGAGAGAAATGAGTCTTCAAAAATATTTTTCCATATTTTCAGTGAAATATTTAAGAAATGTGGTATACCATAAGAAAAATGAGTGTGTGTGTGGTTATCTTTAGCAGTAATGCAGATATAGCTGCAGTGAGACAACTCACACATTTGTTTTCTGAGTTTGCAGACAGTTACAGTAATTAGTTCTTACTGGGTAATTCCTACCTCAGTTTGTAACTGGTATTTGTAATGGATTCTGAATGCCTTGTTGTCCCAGATGTTGTCAAGTTTACATCTGCAGCCATCAGTACTGGTTCAGCCAACAGAGCGTTGGTTCAGCCAACATCTGTTACCTGTTCCAGGTTCCAGTCTTTCTTCAGAATCTTTTTTGAGAGGACTGAATGAAATCTGGGAGGTTTTAAAGGTTTTACTCAGTAATCTCCAATTTCACAGCAATATTCTCATGGCCTCAAGCTGTGGCAGGAATGGTTTTATAGGCTATCAGCACTTTTTCTAACAATATGCCCTTATAGATATACTCAGAAAAGCACTTAATGAAACGTTAGATGACAGCAAATACATCTGCTTTACAAAAAATAAAAAAAAAAGGCAGCAATGGTTACTTACTATTGTAGGTTTCATAACAGCCTTGTGACACTATTTAAATTAGAGTAAATGATGGTTAAACTTTGGTAAATGGCAGTGAATAGCATGCCCAGTGGCTGTTCAGTCTAAGGTGGCTGCTTGTTCTTTTACTTGTCCAGCAAAAAAAGAAAAATGTTTTTTTCTTTTTCAGTTTTATGTATGGTGAACTGACAGACAAGAAGACCATTGAAAAAGTCAGACAGACTTTTGACAACTATGAGTCAAACTGCTTTGAAATTCTCCTCTACAAGAAAAACAGTATGTATTTATTTGTGTATACGGTTGGGAGAGATAAATACATATTTGTTATATATATTCCTATACTAAGATATACATATGATACACTGTATATATCACTGTTGTGAAAAGGCAAGGGGAAATGGTTTCAGACTATGAACTACAAAGGTCTGGATATAAGGAACAAGTCTTTTACAGTGAGGGTGGTGAGGCACTGGCACAGGTTGCTCAGAGAGGGGGTGGGTTCCCTGTCCCTGCAGGCACCCAAGGTCAGGGCTCTGAGCACCTGATGGAGCTGTGGGTATCCCTGTTCATTCCAGGGGGTTGGACCTGATGGCCTTTAAGGGTCCCTTCTAACTCAGCTGATTCTATGATTCTATAACGTACTATAATATGTTTAATACATGTTGTGTATATCTAAATGTACTATAATATATAGAAAATTATATCACTATATAAGAGACTAAAATACTCATTTTGACATATATATAAATCTGGGGACAAGATACAGAGAAGAGATGGGTATTTTGGTCATCACTGCTGAGGAAAAGAGCTCGTTTTTAAAGTAGGACAAGTGTTCAGACTGCCAGGGCTAGCAGGTGTTTCTTGGTAACTCAGGTCTGAATCCCTTTTTCCAAAGTATATTTAATTTTGAAGATTGAATTCCTGAAGGGAATCTGACTGGGTTAGACGAAAAGAAATTCTGAATGAAGTTTCCCCTCAGGAAACATCCCCTGATGTGCACAAGTGAGAAGCTATTCCCTGATTTTGTGAGTGGTCGCTCCCAGTGGTGGAGATGCCTCTGAGCTGTGAGGCTGTGGAAAGCAGTGGTGAGCCCTAGGGAAGAAGCTGGCTGTGCCTGGTTGCCCTTTTCAATGCAAACTTGCATAAACCCTTAAAAATTTGGAAGAGGGCATGCAGGATACCTCAGCTTCTCAAAACGTACTCTGGTGCTTTGTTTTCACCTTTCTGTTTTAAACTAAGTCTTCCTGTATGTGCACTTAAATAATAGGAAGTGTCTTCAGATTTCTGCAATTCTTCTTGCTTTAAAACATCTTAGTAAACACAAATCAAAAAGAGAAGCAGGAGTGGCGCTGAAATCTGGCTGCTCCTGCAAGTGCCTGTGATAGCTCTCCAAGTGACCTCCTTTTGGTTCCTTGGCATATGGACATATCCCCCAGATTTTCTGTCTACCTGCCCAGTTCCTATACAAGTCACCTGGGCACCCTCTCACATTATGAAGATTTCATGGGACAGACCCCTGTTTAGTTCATTGCAGGTGATGATGCCCAGCATTACCATGTCTGGTGTCTAGGTGATTGAAAAAGATGATTTCAGCCTTTCCCAAACTCTGTCTTCTCTGTTTAGCTGGGATGGTGCCTCCTGCTTGGAATGGGTGCTCTTAACCAAGTTGCTTTTCATTGTATTTAAATATAACAAATGGAAAGTCTTACCTTGGTCGTTGTTCGTTAACTACCCAGTTGCTTTTTTGCTTTGAGTTGCGGATTGCCTGCTTGATCTTGATGGTGTTCCGGGGATTTATTGAGCCTTTGCTTAAATCTCTAAGTCTGTACTTTCTGTAAGATATGCAGGATTACAGAATGACTTCATGGAAAAACACTCATTTTTCTTTTCAGTCTTGAGACAGTTCCCAGCTATAATATGTTGCCAGCTTCTTCTCCATTACCTAAAGCACAGAATTTCAGCCTCTTGCTAGTACTAGTAGATAGGCTCACCTTTTGGCTCCAGTTTAGCAACTGGCTTGCATTGGGTTTGCTTCCATCTATCATATATACCGAGATTTGTTCAAGAAGGTTCTTCAAGAAACTGCATGCTTCTCTTCCAGGCTGAATATGGGAGCAGATAAGTAGTAAGTAATAGTGTCTGTTGGGATGAGTATTTAGAGTTACTCTGTAGAAAGGCTTGCGTTTATCACCTGCGGAGGCCTCAAACTGCCTCTCTCCTGTGTGGAGCTTGCAGTGCTCACCAAGCAATTTCTCACCTGGTGATGCAGAAGCACAGCCTGCCCAGGGACTGGTGTGGTCACTGTCCCTGGGGGTGTTCAAGAACTGTGGAGATGTGGCACTGAGGGACATGGACAGTGGGCGTTGTGGGGGTGGTGTGGGGTTGGACTAAGATGAAGTTAAGGCTAGTGGTATTTTCCAACCTTGATTCTATAATTATCAGACTGTTCTTTATTTTGTGCCACGACCTTTTCTTTTTAATTCATTCCTTTTATGTTTGCAGCAAAAGGATATCTTGAAATTCTCAAATTCCTCTCCTATCCTCCTGTCCTTCAGCACAGTGATGATCATTAAGAGCTATTGTTCTCAGGCAGCATGTACATGGCTGCTGCTTTCACACACACCTTTGGCATTTTAACCCAGTTAGCAGTTTTCAGGTGCAAATCTTGAAGTTTGCTACAGATTTCTTCTGTTTTACTGCATTCCTTCTTACATAGTTCTCAGTTCTACCCACCTAACAATTCAGCACCCGTGTAGGCATGTACATGTATATGAATAATACTCAGGAAACCTCCTTGCCTACTTTTGAACTCCTGCCCAGATTGCAGTTTCTACAGCGCTACCTACCTTGCCTTTGTCTTTGATTTTTAGCAGTGCTGTTGTACAGGTTATTTTGCCTACTTTTGCAGCCTTTCAAAGGGTGCTGTTGAGTTGGCAGGTACAAGTGAAAGCACTCCAGAGAGCTGGAGCACTCTTTCTTAGAATGTGTGAAAGGAGCCTTTTATCTTGGGTTAGCAACTGGGAATAGAAAGAGTCAAGTAATCAGCATAATGGCTCTGGAATTACCACCAAAAGCAGTCTTCTGTCTCCCCCACCTCTCCAGTTTGCTGTCATCGAGTTACTGCTTTAATCCCAATAGAGCAGTGCTGAGTTTTACCATGAACCCTTGCAGATTTTGACCTTCCCTACAGTAGTCCTGTTCTGAATGGGTTTTGTTGCCCTCTGGGTGTCCCTCACTCGGTTCCTGGCAGGGCTCCCGGTTGGATGTGGTGCATTAGAGGAGATTTGGAGGGGGCCAGCAGTGCCCTGGGATGTCAGCGAGTGAGCAGCTTGTTTCAGTGTGCCAACGCTCAGGCTGGCATTCAGACAGCTCAAGAGAAAAGCCATTGCATCACCTGGCTGAAAGCACATCAAATTTATCAAATCCAAAAGATATTGAGCCGAGTGTGAAGGCATTTGTTGAACAGTGAGTGGAGGTGTCATAGGGCTGGGAACACGTGGGCTTGGAGTTTTGTCTTGTGGCATGCAGCACTGACATTTGTCCCTGTAGATGAACAGGGTATTTCTCAGCGAATGTTTGAAGTCTTTCAGGACATTGCCCATTGCAGAGCAGACCTGCATGTGCTTGAGGAGGCTGCCACAATGAGGAAGTGAAGGATGTGACCATAAACACAAAACGAAATCAAAGCTGCTTATTTGTCTAGTTAGGAAATGTATTTTTTATGTCTGAATTAGTTTGGGTTCTCTTAAATAACAAAGTAGCATCAAGTTGGATATTAAGCATTCAGGTTGGATATAAGGAAAAATTTATTCTCAGGAAGAGTGGTGAGGTATTGACACAGGCTGCCCAGGGTGGCAGTAGAGTCACCATCCCTGGAGGTGTTAAAAAAATGTAGAGATATGGCACTGAGGGAGTGGGCATGGTGGTGGGCATGGGTTGAGGTTGAGCTGCATGATCCCTTCGGTCTTTTCCAACTTTAATGATTCTATGATATTTGAAGCATTTGTCAGTGTGCTCCATCATTTTGGTTTCGGTGGCATTGAAAGACAGCATCACCATTTTTTCTTGACTACTCGGCAGACACTAAGTTTATAAGACATGGTGAGGAAGACCAAGAGCTAGAGGGAAAGAACAGCATTTTACTTTAGGGTGTTCTGTCTCTTGTTATGAACTTGTCAGATTGGAAGCATTACCCCATTTAAATTTAAAAATGCAAATGTGTTGTTTTCCTTTGGGGAAATTGTGAAGTTAAAGATCTGTGACATGTAGAAATACCTAGGTGTGTTCCTAAACTACATGTGTATTAGATGACGTATAAAGTATCCTTTGAACAGGCTGGGGGAAGACTGTGCTACACCACAATCCAATGTCACCTTTTTCTCTGCTCCAGGAACCCCAGTTTGGTTCTACATGCAAATTGCTCCTATAAGAAATGAGCATGAAAAAGTGGTTTTGTTCCTGTGCACTTTTAAGGATATCACTTTGTTCAAGCAGCCAATAGAAGATGATTCAACAAAAGGTAAATATGAAATATACTATTATTTTTCTGTAGTTGGTCAAGTACATGTTCAGGCTGAGTCCTGTGTCATGGCTGTGGTCTGTATCTTGCTTTCAGGAAATTTTTTGTGACCTGTCAGAGTTTAGATGCCTTTTTCCTGAAAGGTTGATTAGAATTGAAAAACAAATCATTGTGAGCGGAGTATTCCCTAACAGTGTTTTGTCAGAGCTGCAAACCTTCCTTTCTTTGTAATATAAATGTGTCTTCACTATGGCTGGTACTTGCTAAAAATTGCATGATTTTGAGTCATAATAATACTGTGTTGTTTTGGAAGACCTTCTGTAGAACTGATATTTTCTGTTTGTCAAAAATAATGTCAGCTTCTTTGTTTTGAAGTGTTGGTCTTACCTTCCTTTCTCATTCTTGGAATTGAGATTCAGAAAAAGCAACCCATCTGATTATGTTCTTGCTGGCCAGCAATGATGTCTGTATGACTGTGGATGTTATGCTTGTTTTTGGTAGCTCTTACTGGTGGTGGTTGCTGAGATGTGTGATGCTCTGATCACCTGATGACCCATCTGCACAGACAGAATTGGTGGGGAGAAAGTGCATAGGATCTAGCAACATTCTGTGCTTTGATTGTAGGATGCGTGGCTGGTGTCTTGTGTGTTAACTTGGGATAAAATAGTGCATGCTTCCATAAGGAAGAGCATTTTTACTGTGGAATCCTTATCCCATTTTATCTAGGCAGTCACCTTCTGTTTATTAATTCCTTGCTCTGTTTTTCACTTTATGCTTGTAGAAGGTTTGATTTCTCAATTCTCTCTTGAGAGCCATGTGCCTTCTAAGACGCCTTCCTTAGGATAAAATTATCATTTGAATGCAAACAGGATTTAAACTGCTTTCTGATAATCTATAGCTAGTGCTTACATGTGCTTGGATAAGTGAAATGTAGATTGAGACAGGCAGACATAAAACAAAAAGCCTCTCTTTGGTCTATCACTAAAAATGAGAAATTTTTTTTGCCTATAGAGTATGATCTGTACAGTTATAAGATCCAGATATAGGATAACCTTCTCAGCCAGCATAAGGTTTACTGCTTCTACAATTCACTTGGCATCCTGCAAATGTTCCTCTGGGTTCTCAGCCTGGGAGATTTGTTCTCTGGGGAGAGAGAGGGATGTTCTGGGGATGCTGAGCTCATCCCCTCCCCGTCTTGTGGCTGAGGAAGAACAGAATCCACCTGACATCCATTATAGAAACAGTATGTGTTCCTATGGGAAAGAGCAATAGCTGCAAAGTAAGTAATGTGTCTACTGCTGTTCTACAGTGAGGGGAACCATTAATTACAATGTCAGGTATTAACTATCAACATTGCAAAATGTTGTCAGCAGCAGCCAGATGGGTTTGACTGCATGTTTGAAGAGCTCTTACTTCTCTAAAAGTTGTACTTAAAAGCTACAGCCAAACAAAATAAACGACAAACAGTACAGCTGCATCTGTCTTAAGGCTTACAATTGGAGTCTTAAGAATGTCCTCAGTGTACTTTGGTTACCACACTGATTATAACATTGATCAATACATCCAGCAAGTTCCATAATTACAAACCATTGACCTGATTTTTTTCTACTCCTTTTGCATATTTTCTTCTATTTTTTTGCTTAAATCAGAGTTTCTTTTACATTGGCAATATACAAAAAAAATGGTATTCAAATATTAACAGCATTTCACTGCTGGAGAAACAGTACTATTGCGTTATTGTCTGCATTTCAACTGGGTTGATCCGCAGGATCCCACTGCACTGGGATCACAGCTTTGTTTTGTCAGAGGTAGTGCTATAAGCTATGCATAATTCATTGTCCTTGCAGATAACATTACAATGTGCTTAGAAGCTGTCAGGCCACTTTCTTTTTGAATTATGAGATTGGTAAACATATATATTACAATGTAGGGGCGAAATTTTCAACTTTTGTAAAAAAGCATTTTAATAGAATAGTGCTGCTAAGTGCTGGGATTTGTCATTGGAAGAGCTATTAAAAACAAAAAAAAAAAAAAGATTTTTCTTCAGAAATTCTGCCAGGACCATGCAATACATAATACATAAGTAACTATGGTGCAGATGAGTTACTGTCTATTACATACGGGAGCAGTAAATTTGAAATAAAAAATTCAACAGACATAAAATATTGATGCCATTATACAATAATCTCCCCATAGATGCATTCTGCACTGTTCGAAGGTATGTTGCTTTGCTGTGTAGCTTCAGTGTATCACATTCCTATGAGGTACAAGGATTTGGTATTAAAATCATTGCAATGGGTGTAGCTATAGGGTAGGATGTCCGCATGTCACTGAGTGGTTGTGTTTGCTGGACCCACTTGTGGCTGCAGAATGTCCTCCTTGCTTGGGCAGTTGCTGTTTTAGGGAACCAGCAGTGGTGCCTCCATGATGTGGATGCAGATTTGTTCAGAAGTGTTGGGGAGCTTGTCCTGTTTGAAAACAGGACATTAAACCAAAATACTGATCTTATTGCAAAGCACCTTGCAAGGCAGAGGTGGGATTTTAGCTCAACATAGGATTGCTGAAAGGCTCAGCAACAAAAATCTGGTTGACATCACAGCGACTGGCCCTGTGGGAAGGAGGGGAGTTGGAGAGGGGTGGAGCACTGTGACAGATGGTGAATGTCTGCTTACCTGTGTGCTGACATTCAGCTGTGCTCATGCTGTCAGAAAAAAAATGAGGAGGAACAGGGGGAGGGGGCTTTGCTTGCAGGAGGGGAGCAAAAGGGGAAAAATGTTCCAGGTCACCCGACAGGCTGTGAATTTGCTGCAGTCCAGAGAGCTGTTGAAGCTTACTGGACTGAAAGCATGACTGGAGAAAAGGGGTACTTAAAAATTACCCTCCTCTGGTAAAATAAATCATCAGAAATCAGAAACCTAATTTTCTGATCGTACAATGAGTACAGCAGTAAGGATGTGACTGACTTGTTTTCCTGTTGTGCTGCTATTTATCGATGTTGAGTGATGTGCAGGAGACCTATCATGTAGGGTACTGTTATTAAACACAGAACAGTGTGTTTGTTATTCTGCTAATCCAACTGATACAGAGCTGTTAAGTGCCCTGGATTCCTCCTGATTCTCCCCCCACCCCTCCAGCAGCATGCATATACCTCTAAAGAGTTTGCAAAGAGTAGAAGAAGCAATTAAGAAAGTGATAACAAAAGATATCAGTGATGCCCTGGATGTGTTTACTCTTGGATGAAGATGCCACCAGCAGTTGTGCAGGTGCAGAGAGAAGGGACGGGAGCTGCGTGTTGTCTTGTCTGATGGTTTGTAGCACCCGAGCTCGTGAGTTGGTGTCTGTGTGGGTTGTGATCTGTGGTAGTGTGGAAGGAGAGGTGTGAGGAGTAGTGATGGGGCAGGAGGTACTGCAGGAGCTGATGGTGGTCACCAGGACAATGCCTCATTTGCTACTGAAAGAGCTGTGCTGAGTTTTCTCTGCTTTTTCTTTCCTTGTACCTCTTTGGTAATTTGAACATTTATCTGATCTGCATTCAGTACCAGGCAATAGGTCATCTCTGTGGTGGTGGAGAACCGGCTCTCCAGGTGCCTGGACTGAATGTCTTACACAGCAGAGGTAGAAGGCCATTACAAGCATATGAAGGTATTTTCTTCCAGAGCATAAAGCCCAAAGAATCTTCTCTTTTATGTTTGTACCATTGTACGGTCACAGTTGGATGCTTTTATCAGCTTGCTGTGCTTTTATTCTGTCTTTACCCAGTGGTCTTTTAAAAGCGTCTGAAAGCATTCAGCCCCTCCAAAGACACACAATGGTAATAATCTTATGTTTATTTGTCAGGAAAAAAAAAAAAAAGCCATTTTTCTAGGCCCTAACTATTAGGAGGGCAAATTGGTCCACTTAAAATTTTAACACAGTTTGAAGCCAAGAGTGCTGTAGATTATATTAAACTGTAAGTTTAAGGAAGGAAAAGGAAAGACTTTTTTTTTTTTTTTAGGTTGTGGTGAAATGCCACCTAGTTACATCATAGCTTTATTTCCTTTGTTATCACCAGTGAAAGAAAAACGTGGCCTCCAGGTAAACTTGAAAGTTTGTTTGCCTGTGATTCTCACTGGTTGTCTTGAGATTCTTTTGAGGGAAGTATCAAGCTTTTCTGCGGCTGCAATTGGTTGGGAAGTTCCTGTCGATACTGATGGAGATGGGATGCTGGATTAAGGTGCAAGTGTGCTGATGAGGCTCCTACAACTGTGTGCCCTTAACAGATGGGATCAGAAGACGGCACAGCAGTTATCCTGAAGGGTTTTTTTTTTCACGTGGTATTGCCAGACTTTGATAATCAAGACTGTCTGGGACAATGCTGTACTGCTTCCAGTGATATAACTCTTTATGGTTATATAACTCCATATAACGATACAACTCTATCTCAGAGTGTGACAGGGCTATAAAAAGTGTGCTAGTTGCAGAAATATGCACTTATGCTTGCTAATCCTTGCTAAGCCTATAATTCTGATCCTTTTTTATCTTTAATAAGTGCCAGTTATTAAGCATATATAACTAGTTGCACATGGGAAATTTTTTCCTTGAGGGGGTATCAATCCAAGTGATAATAGAAGAAGTGGGTGGAGGGATTAGAGCATGAAAATGAGGTTTCTACCTTTAGCAGAAGCACAGTGTACCCTGTTGAACATATCACCTTGACAGTAATCCGTAACAGTAATTTAATAGGTCACAATTTGGATATCCTTTCCACATCTTCGTTGCACTTTCCCATGGCTGCAATTACAAGCGTTTTGGTGCTTAATAGAACCAAGTGCAGTTTGTTCTGTTGCAGTTTCCCATTGCTCTGCTTGTCAGAGCTGTACCCCTAAGTGTCTTCACATGATGTGAAGGTGATGTTTTAGTGGCAAACTTAGCAGTGACTGCATAGGCAAAGTGTCACCAAAATATTTTTAAAAGTTTAAAACTTTTAAACTTGATATTAGGGGTGATGCTCCCAGGACTTAGTTCTGGCCCCTGCTCTTGCTTCATCACTGTAATGAAGAAAGGAGAATTTTCATATCCAGTGCTGCTTGGTTTACTTCACAGAAATCAAGTACATTTCTGAATCTGATACTGTCTTTTGAGGTCTGTGTGTGCTCTACTAACAACCCAGGAAGCATATTAAATGTCTGTAGATTTCCAGTAGTATAATGTGCAATGAAAAAAAATCTCAACTGAAATCAAATGTAGCCCTCTGAGAGATTGAATTAAACTGGAAGTTGATAGAAGCAACTGTTTGTAGTTGGATACACTTTTTATGTTGGAAATTGAACATTCATAAACCTTGTATAAAATAACAACAAATACAGTGGAGTTAAGGTTTTTAAGGTTCTAATCTGTTTATCACAGGCCATTATATTTCTCTGAGCTACTCCTTTCCTCAACCCATGAACTATACCATCCATTTCAAAATCCATAGAACTCTGAACAGATTCTTCTGCGTCGTTTCACGTTTTTCTCTATTTTTCATTACACTCATGGCTTTAAAGAAAGTGTTATATTTAAATTAACCTGGCTTCAGCTCCTTGCAGTGACAGCATCTTAAACATTTTTTCCACTCTACTTAAAAAAAAAAAAAAAAGAAAAGTTCCATTAAGGCAATTCCAGATGTAATCAAACCATCCCTCAGCCTCCTTTAGATAAAATAAATGAGCTGAGCTCTTTAAAGCTCTATCTAGCCTGAATTTGAAGGTCTGGTGATGGCAGATACCAGTGTTTCAGCTGCATTTAATCCAGCTCATTAGCAGCAGTTGGGATGAAGCTGGTAGCATGGATTTAAGCTCGCTGGTTCCCAAATACATTTCTGCAGCTGATTATGTATTGAAGCTAGGTGAGTCAATGTTTTCTATTGCTCAGCTTCTCCAAGTTTAGCTCTGGCTATTGTATTTCTCAAGAGTAGGTGACTTTTTGCCAGAGCAAACGGCATATGGAATTGCTCATCTGCTAGGACCTCTGGGTCCTTTCAGAACTGTTCTTGTTAGGGAAGGTTCCCCTTCCCCTGCTGTAAATACAGTTTGTATCACTTTCACCTACATACCTGATGTCAATTTAAAACACGTTGTATTGGTCCAGGCCTAGTTATACAGGTTATACAGCACATCATCCTGTTGAACATTCCCCTAATCTCTCTATTGACTGGCATTTTATCAGTGGTTTTGTAATGACTTTCAAGCCATAGTGCTTTTAGAAGGAGATCTGCTCACTTGGGTCAGAAAGGCTCTCAACAACTTTTTACTACTTTCTATAACTCCTCCTTTAATATCTGGCAGATACCAATTTCTTCAACAGTTTAACCTGAGTTTTACTGAACTGCATACCCTTATTTTGTCAGGAGTGTCATGCAGTGTCAAGTCAGCAATGACTGCCATACAGGAGGAGCTGGGAGAATCTTCCATGTTCAGCAGCTCTATTTGGCTGGTGCATTTAGCCTCCGGCTTGGTCAAGGTGATTGACCATCTCTCTGAAACCAAATTTATACTCTTATCAAATAATGACATTAACATTGCTGTGCATTGTACACAATTCCATATTGACAGCCATTCTTAATGTTCCTTTTCTTTTTGCCCTAATTAAATTTTTTGAAAGTCACATTAGCTTTTTGGTCAGTTTGCATGGCATTGAGATAAAACTTGGCACCTTGTGTTTACTTACTCTTTCTATTTGCCCTTTCTGCAGATGGGTACAGAAAGCCTTTTGGTCACAGTCTAGAAATTCATTAAAAACTTGATAATTGTTGAAGTAAATCCAGCCAGAGAAGGTTTTTTTTCCCCATATGTTTTGAGCTTTTTGTGACTATTTCATAAGCCATAATTTCTCATGCACATATTTAACTGTTCTCTCTTTCTTCCCATCCCTGTGTGCTTCATTGTATGTTGCCTTTATATTTCTCATTGCTGACTTTCTCTTGAGTCTAATCCTTTGGCTGGGATAGTCCTTTTCTGTGACCATTGGATGGCATCATTTTGCTCCCTGATAAATTAAAAAGTTGGCTGATTTTTACAATGTTCAGGCTTTTTTTTTTTCCTCCTAAAATTACATATATTCAATATAGTTATGAGAGGTAAGTTCTTGACAGCCCTATGTGTGTGAGAATAAAGTTTATCTTGTTGCAGAAACATGAAATTTAAGTAATTGTGCACTGTAAATTTGCAGCTATGTCAGAATTAATTTTATAAATACATTGTGTACCAAATGTAATCTAGCAATATATAAATCTTTCCACTTCAATCAGTTGGTCTCAAAATGACTTACAAAGTAGATTATTGGCGTTATTTCCATTTTATGGGGAGGAGACTGAAGCTCAGAATGTTGAAGTGATACGCTCAAGATTACCTGGTGCTTTCTCATCCATTTTGAGCTCCTCAGTAGTTTTAGTGGGTGGATACTAACTGGGAATGCAGAATTGAGCAAGATAAGAGGTCAGGTGTAAAAACTATCCCAAGAGTGCAGTACATTGTCAGGCAATGGACTGCACAGAATTTCAAGTAGGAAAATTTATCCTAATATTTTGAATTAACATTTGCATAGATGGTGTGGTTCTTCAGCTCATGAATACTTTTACTGCATCATGGGAGTGATTGAGCTTTGTCTGACTGTTATTCTATTTATTCAGGAATCCCATTTATCTCTCTCTCTCAAACAAAGTAACAGCAGGATGACTGAGTTTTTTGATGAGAGAATAAGCTCTTCCAGCCATATTTTACCTGCAATAAAGAGCGAATAGCCAGCCGTTGCAATGACCTTACTGTCTGAATGTCTATAAATAATTGAGATTTGTAGATGCTAACTACTGGTGCACAAGGATGATCCATGTTATCAATTGACATCCAAATTGCCTAAATGAGCAGTGCACTTGTGTGGATAAGTCATGGGGTATATATGATTTAAACACTCTGTGTGTTAACTGTTTCATGCTCCATAGCAAGAGGTAAAGAATGACCTTCCCGTGGTCTGGAGTTGTAACACTCCTTCAGGCATAAATCCACATTAGCATCGCTGTCATTGCCCTCTTCATCTTTGTTTTTTACACAGAATATCATTGTTAACCCAGGTGTTTTCACTGTAGTCTGAGGTAATGGATGGTTTCCTGAAACACTGATTTAAAAGCTTTCATTGTTTCTGTTCCTTTTGAGATCAGACAAACCTTGACGAAAAGGTTAATTGCAACCCAGTAGAGCTACTGTAATGTTTTATTAGGGGGAAATAGTCGTGCCTAGACTTTTCTGAACAAGTGCACCATAAACAATGTTAATATCTTCCCTTGAGATTTTAAAACTCTTCATAAACTCCAGTGTATGGATTTAGCTTTAAAATAACATAGGATAGTTTATGAACTGGAGATTGTAAATTTTTTTCAGTGCATCTGTTAGATGGGTTGCTGAATCTGTATTTGCACCTGTACACAAATATGATCAACTCCTAATTAGAGTAGGAATTGAAAGATTTTCTCACTTACAGATACTTATATTTGTAAATGTTTACTGTTATTTTTGAAGGCAATAGGCATGTTTATTGATGGCTGATGTATCTACAGGGAAGATGGCATAACTACTTCCACAGGACGATTATGGTAGGACGTGGGGAACAGTTTTAAACTAAAAGAGGGGAAATTTAGATTAGATATTAGGAAGAAATTCTAAAGAGGGTGGTGTGGCACTGGCACAGACAGCCCAGAGAGCTGGAGGTACTCAAGGCCATGCATGGGGCCCAGGGCAGCCTGAGCTGATGGGGGGCAACCAGCCCGAAGTATGGGGTTGGAACTGGGTGATCTTTAAAGTCTCTTCCAACACAAACCATTCTGTGATTGTTTTCCATTACTTCTGAAGAAATCTTTCTGAAGGGTTTTCACTCTTGAACCACCTTGTTTGGGAATGATTGCTTGGGGAAACCTCTTGTGTTGGGCTTTCTTTGGACAACTTTTACTCTTTCTATGCTCTGTTGTATACCACAGCAACATCTTTCTCCAGGATGACTTTTCTTCAGACTCAGAGAGGGCAGTGTAAAATAGGAAGTTGGAAATGGACAAGAGTGTTTGTGTACTGGATTTAGCTCTGTAGTCTATTAATGGAGGAGCAATCATGACCAAAAAGACAGAGATAGAGGTCCCCATGGCACTGCAAGAGTGAAGTTCACAGGAGGTCAATGAACATAGGGTGAGCAGCTAGTGTTGCTGTGTGGTAGAGCTGTTACAAAAGCAGGGCTGTTCCCATTTCAGCTGTCCAATCTAAAACACAATGAGTGATTCAGGTCTCGGGAAGAGAGATGTGTGGGCATAATAATACTTTTGTTGAAGCAGTAACTGATGAAAATGAACCTACTGTCATGAGTAGGTTGTTTCAGTTGAACTTGGACTTTTTGACTGTTGAGGGGTGATAGGATCAAACTCTGATGTGGTAAACTTAGGTGCAAGATATCATCCCTGCTTATGGAGGAATCAGTATTTCCAGTTTTCTTGTTTATGTTATTTTCCACTTAAGCTTTACGTCAGTTCTCAAGTAGTGCACACACCTATGGGAGTGGTTGACAGAGCATTCTGGAAGCATCTGGAAAGCTTTTCTCCACTGAGGCTGGGAAGTGTTTGTGTTCTCTGTCCACTTCACTTGACCTAGTGCCTACCTCCTTTCTGTGTTCCTACACTCCTTCAAGCATCCTGGCACAGTGCTTGCAGCTTAAATTTATGTAATAGTGGCTCAAGTTTGAAAGACGTACCAATTCTTAATTAATTTTCCTTTTTTTATCCTCAGAGAAACCTTTGTCTCAGCCATTATTTCAGGTACACCACCAAACTGTACCTGCTGCAGTTAACTCCAGTCAGAGGACTGTCAAATCTATGGTCCTAATTAGAGCAAGAGACATGGAGAATATTTTGCTGATATAAAGCGCTGTACTGTGACAGAAACCATGGAAGAGGAAGGAAAGTTACGTGCTTGGAAAGACAACATTACAGCTTGGCCAAGGCAGAGCCTACTTTAGTTGATGGATATCTGCATGCTTCTTATTCATGTCCTATTTTAATATGACTATTGTTGTTAAACCTGTATCTTTGAATTCTTGGCAGTGCAAGGATTTCAGTCTTAGTAATGGACAGGACCAGTGAGGTATCTTGGTAGGGTTTCTGTTTAAGAATCAGTGCTTATTTTGAATCACAAGAATGAGTGCAAATCGTGAGGTTTCTTAAAAGCAGGGTTGTAAGTTCTGTTTTTGTTAGTGAATCAGAAAGTAATTAAAGAAAACCAAGGGAAACAATTATTTTATGTGTACACTATTCCAGAATTTTCTATCTGGGGTAGTTTGTATCTTCCTCTGAAATAACGAGCTTGGCTTCTTTCAGAGTGAAGCAGATGCTGGTATAATCTGATGCCATGTTGTTTTTGTTCCTAAGAATTTGAGTTTCATGGTGCAGGTTCAGGTTAGTATTTTTCAAGTAGAGCTGCATAAGAAAGACACAATCCAGCTGAGTTGAAGGGAGAATCAGAAGTGTTGCTTTTTTTTTCTTTTTCCTTCGTCTTACACCGCTTCTCCATGCCACTCCTTTTCTCCTTCCAATCTGAAAATATCAGTGAGGACAGGCAGTCGCTAATATATGCGATAAAATTATCATTCATTTTTAAGCATCTCTAGAGGAAAAGATAGGAAGGAATCATTTGAAGAAATACTGACAGCAGTAGTCAGCTATGCAAATTTTACCTGATCTATTTAAACATACACATTGGTTTTAAATGTAATTCTGAACTTAGCTAATTTATTACAAGGTCAAGGAACACAGAAATGTACCCTGTACCGATTATTTCAGACACAAGGCAGTCTGTATACATTTTCACCTTCCCACTCATACCCTAGCATCTTGCTGTCACTGTATTTTTCTCTTGGGTTGTAAATAGGAAACAAAAGAACTTGCTGCTTAACACTACTGCAGTGAGATAAGTTGAAGTGGGTAATGATGGACCTTGTGCTGATTTACAAAAAGGTCGTGTTAGCATATTATGTGCTTCTAACCTCCAGAGTCACAGCCCTCATGATACGGAAAGAAATTTAAAATTGTGGAGTCTCCAAATGGAGCTGAAAGGGTTTTGATGAAAGGTCTTCTCTAGCCTAACTCAGAGCTTTGGTCTTGGTGGAGAAAGGATGCTGTGAAATACTTTCCACCTTCAAAAGAAGAGAACAGGCCAAATAACCAGAATGGGAAACTTGTATGCTGAAGTGTGTGGCTTTCTTTTTTCACATGACAATGATCATTTCACTGAGGTGGAAAAGAAATACTTGAGAAAGTCATCGTTCTTCCATGCTTTTTATTTTTACAGCAAAAGGGTCCCTATTGTTTGGTACCTGTCTTACACAGCTTCCCCAACTCCTTGTGCTACATCTTTCTCCGGTTCCCAAGGCTTTCTGAACATTGTGGTGAATGTCAAAAAGGTGTTCTTCTTACGTAAGATGGTGACCAGGGATTTCTTACTAGTTTTGCTTTTGAAAGAGGAGAGACATTTTGAAAACTCAGATTTTTGCAATTGGGAATGTCTTAGCCTGTGAAGCGTCGTAGGAAAGGGATGCAAGGCAGTACCAGAGACCGTCTCCTATCACTGCCAGCCCTAGAGACCTGTCTGACAAGGCATTTAAACAAAAACCAAGCTAGTATAGAATTTTTTTTTCCTTTCTTGTGTGTGACGCTTGCTCTGATTTTCACCTCCTCAGCATTCAAGTTAGGTAAAAGCATAACTTTCACCAAAACCATTTCTTATCCATGATGTTTGTTATTTTATACACACTTTTGTGGTAAGGTAACAGGTTATATCTGGTCTAACTGAGTGTTGAGCAAGTGGGATTGTTGGCAATACCACTTTAAAATAAAACTGCATCAAAGCAGGATTAAAGACACCAACTAAGAACTGCTATTCTGCTCATGGGGAGGAGTTCTATTGCTGCAGATGTTTGAATTTTTAATTCTCCTGCTTAACGCTGCAGTGCTATGCTGTTGAAACCCCTCACTCTTCATTTGCTGCCACTGCTCTGCCTCATACAGTGACACATCTGTGCCAGCTGTCACATAAGGGCATTTGACTTAGTGACACATTCCTGACTCTGTGCTGCTGTCACTTTCAAACACTGATTGCTCCTTTCTGAACTTTGCAGAAAAACATTCCCCAGTGATGGCCCAGTGTGCATGTCCCAAGCTACCATTTGAGCAGCTACTTATCATTAGTTTAACAGCTAAATAAATTGCTTAGTGCCATTTAAAATCTAGCTCTTTCTCTGTAAAGTTTTCCTACTTTGAAACATAGTTGATACAGCCCTGCATTTTTGCTTTTTTTAAAATTTAATTTATTTTTATGCCTCTGAATTGTATTCATCATCAGAGCAAGGAACAGTAACAATGTAAGGATTTAACTTCTGGGGCAGCTCCAGCTAAAGCCCTTGGTGGCTGGGCAAGATTTCACTTCAGTGTGGTTTGCTTTGTGGTAACTTCAGTGCTTAAGAATTAGTTTTTAGCAACCGAGTAAGTACCCAGAAGGCTGAAAGCGCAATACAATCCCTCTAACACAATGTCTCTGAAAGAAAGAACAAGCCAGAGTGTTTTGATTTTACTCAGATGTACTTATGTTTGCCTTGAAGCAGTGGTGTTCTTCCTCTCACGCAGTGTTGTGGAGCCTGGAGCCAGAACTTGATCTGTGCAGCCATTTAGAGAAACTGCTCAAGATTGAGACTTGATATCAGTGAACACGAAGGAGACTTACTCATGTTGAATGGGGTGTAAGTGCTTCTCACCCTATTTCCTTCTTTCCTGCAGGTTGGACAAAGTTTGCACGGTTGACACGGGCTCTGACAAACAGCCGGAGTGTGCTGCAGCAGCTGACGCCAATGAACAAAGCTGAGGTGGTGCACAAGCACTCCCGCCTGGCAGAAGTAAGTGGGACAGACACCTTTCTTCTTCAGGCAGGAAGAGATGGGGATCTTTAAAGTCTCTTTTTCCATTAATAAATAATATTTTTAGGGTGATCTGCTGATTTTGATTTTTCAGCCTCTGCTGTCTTCTTCCTTAATAAGCGCTGTGTGCATATTTGCAGGGCAGGTCATGCTTTTTCAGTCATTTGATGGCTTGGGCTGGAAGGGAACTTAAAACCGTCCAACACCAGCCCCCTGTTGTGGACTGGTTACCCCCCACCATCTCAGGCTGCCCAGGACCTCAACTAGCCTGGCACCAGGAACCTCCAGGGATGGGGTGCCCACATCTCTCTGGGCAGCACTGCCAGGGTCTCACTGCCCTCTAAGAGAGGAATCTCCTCCAAATGTCTGTATCTCCTCTCTTTCAGTTTAAAACAGTTCCTCATTTTCCTGTTGCTATCTAGACCATGTAACCAGTCAGTCTCCCTCCTGTGTATAAGCTCTGTTTAGGTACTGGAAGGCCACAGTGAGGTCTCCTTAGAGCCTTCTCTTCTCTGAACAAGCCCAGCTCCCTTAGGTTTTCTTCATGTAAGAGGTGCTCTAGTCCTCTGGTCATCTTCGTGGCCTTTCTCTGGTTGCACTCCAGCACCTTTGCATCTTTCTTGTGCTGGGGGCCCTAGGTCTGGATGCAGTATTCCAGATGGGGCTTCATGAGGACATAGTAGAGGGAGGCAGTCATGAAAACAATCTCTTAGTCACTCTTAAAAGATCTAATTTTTGAATGCAGCTTCAAGTTTGCGGGCTGCTGCTTAGTTTGGGGTGCACAGTTTGGTCATCTACATGCTATCTCACAGCAATATGGAACTGGACTCAATGTCTCTGAAGCCTGTGAATGGTCACCTACTCTTCTGGGCAAGTGGGGATTGTTTGAGAAGCAAGGTGATCCCTGCCTAGGTCCCTGGGGTTGTACAGGCACATATGCATTCAAGCTCAACTTCCTTGAAAACGTCATTCCTGAAGTACTTTGCTAATAGTTTTCTTCTTCAGAACTGATAAAATGAACTCTTTGGCAGGTTGCAAACATCTCCTTAACAGTGCAGATGGTGCAACAAGTGAAAGCCTTCAGGTTATCTGATGAAACAGAGGTACTGCTTTCATCTTCATGTCATTGATAATAAAAACTATATGGACAAAAAATGTGATGGAAATATATGGGCTACTAAATGTGACAGCCCTAGTCCCCTTGTTCTGGAGAGCTTGTCCTGAGTCTGATGCTAAGAATTGGCAGCAGTTTTAAATGCTTTTTCATTGTTGTTGTTTTGTTTTTCCTTTCTTGTCTTAAGTGGACTTGTATATCATAAGCTTTATGTAAAATGAAATCAGAATGGAAGTTTACAATTTTCAAGGTGCTGGCAGCGTGGTGTTTTCCAAGAGTTATCCCATACCATTAGCTTAGCTTACTGCTGAATTATTCTCACTTCTTGTTTTTTTAATTGATGATATTTCCAAGTTCTGTAAATTTGATTATATTCTGTAATGGTTTTGTCTAGAAAAAGAAAGACTGAAGAAGATATGGTAGCTATGTTCAAACATGTCTAAAGCAGTTGCATGGAAGAAAGGAGAAAATTCACCATGCCCACTCTAGCTAGAGGAAGAACTAATGGGACTAAATTGCAGCAGGGGATTTAGGATAGGCAACAGGAAAAGCTCAAGTGAAGGTTGTACACTTCCCCAAAAACCTATTCCCATGTATAGTCTCCGCTGTTACAAGATTTTAGAGCTGCAGAGTGCTTTAGAGTCAAAATATGTCAGGAGTGGAGAGTGGGTTGCTTCTCCCAGGTAGAGATGTACAATTGCCATCCAGGCAGTGTTTTCCATACTTTGGTGTCTGAGGTGCATTTTCCTCACAGCTCATCCCTGGCAGAAGGTACTGCCCACCTCACCAGATTTGCCCATTATCAGTCACGTTGTAAACAAGAATCATTCAGTCTGTGATGAGTGCAGCTGAGTAACAAGATACTGTGTATTCTGTAGTGGTTTAAAATTAAAAATTCACGCAGCATGAAATAAATAATCGTTATAGTTCAGTGGTCTCCTAAGCCACATGCCACCCACATACCATGTCAAACTCAGCATGATGTTATGTTAAAAATAATAATTATGCCTTTATAGTACCATGAGATCACCTAAGAACTCCACCGCCAGAGGCATAGGGAACTATCAAGCATATGTTCATCGCATTCAGCTTAAGCCCAAGGAAAATTATTACTCCAGTTATAGTGAGTTTCTGTTTCAAACTCCTGCCTCACTGGATGAGACAGGGAACAAACAGATCTGGAGAAACCAAGGAAAGAAGTCTCTGTCCTAATGTATTGTGATAGTGAAGTGTGGAACTGTCTTGTCCACAGGTGAAGCCAGAAAGAGGATATAACTGGAGGTAATTGTCAGATTGAGTCAAAGCCGAAATGGTGTGTAGTGGTGTGTAAAGTGCAGGTGATCATTTTGGCACTGAAAAAAGTTTCATGGGCAGGGAAGAACACTGGGGGTGAGGGAAAAGAAAAGAATAAACCCAAATGTGCTGGACATTCTTTTTATCCTAGAAAGGATGTACGGATCCACAAGTAGGTCAAGTAAATGAGTACTGTATGTGAGTCTAGGCTTGGGCATGGGAAGGAGCACCTAGAGGCTGATAAATTTGTGGGTCTCTCTAGAGGCTTGGTGTCTCTAAGGGCATGTGGTGAGTGCCTCTGAATCTGGGCAGCTTGGCTTGTGTTGCTGGTTGGCTGGAGCTCAGCACATGGCTTAGTGTTACACCAGAGCTGTGGTCTCCTGGAGATCTCTGCTGCACCCTCACTGCTTCCCATATATTGTGTCTGGTGGTTTTCTGACCGCAGAATAGATTTGTTCAATTTAGGCTAATTCTGTAGAAAACAAATGGGTTGCTAATGTAACAGTGAGTTAATTTTTTATTATATCAGCTTAACTCATTTTCCTCACAATATGATTGCTAAATCTGACATTAAGGGAGGGCGGAAACAGGTAGGCACAGGGAGGTTTGCTCCCCATCGTGTTACAGAATGACATGGAGCCAGATCAGACATATGGGAAACCACATCCTCTACCACAGAGTGCAAGAGGCTGCTGTTGTTGCCCCTTGGTGGTTTCTGGAGGACAGATTTTTCAGTAGAGCTAGGTTTTTGCTTGTCTGTTCTCAGTAATGAGTTTTTTTCGTCTTAAAAATAATGCTATAAAGAATTAGTAGAGATTCTATATCTGGGATGCTTCAGTTCATGTTCTTAGTTGTGCTATTCACTCAGAACCATTCACTCCTCTTCACTGAGTGCCCATTCTGCATTTGATTGCTTTTACACATATGAGGCTGCTATTTGCAGTCTAACTGTCCTGCAAATATGGTGCATCAGTGTGGGACAGTCACAGGGCTGAAATGAGTTTAAAATGGCTGGAATTACTTATTTTATCCTACACATACTTGAGATTCCCCCCCCCCAAAAAAAAAAAAAAAAAAAAAAAAAAAAAAAANNNAAAAAAAACAAAAAAAAAACAGCGGAAAGGTTCAGAACTGCGATTAGTTCCAAAATGCACACAGATCTTTCAGTTGTCAGCACAGTGTATTACCATGCTGTGTGTTCCTTTGTGTTGGACTGAGATAAGTGGTAATTAGATCAGCTGGGAAGAATGTCTTGACTGAATTTGGCTTGTTTCCTTCCCAATGTTCCCAGTTCCACAATTTACAGAAATGAGCATAGAAGAGGTTATAGTCACATGCAAAAAAAAAAAAAAAGTAATTACAAAAACTAAAAGAAAACCCTCTGGTATTGAGCTTGTAAAGGCAACAACTTTTTGAAGAGAACTGAAAGGAGGCATGGTATTGCCACGTGGTTAGGGCAGAAGTTGTGCATGTTGTTTTAGAAAGCAGTTAACCAGCAAAGCTGATGTCTGGCTAGATAGGGCGTTGCTGTGGCTAAGCAGTGATTTAAAACAGAGATCAGACGTGAAGGATTAGTCTTGTTGAACTTCCGAATGTGAATGAATACTTCACGTTTGTAACTGCAGGGCGTGATCCTATGTAGCAGTACCCATGAGCTGTTGGCATGAAGCCCTTCCACCCTTGCTGTAGGTATGGTTTCCCTTGAGTACATCTGCAATGACCTGCCCTTGTGCAAGGTTATCCTTGTATGCTCTCCTTATGGCTGTCTCTGCTCTTTCCTATGTGACTTATGCACCAACATGCTCTCTGGCTAAATAAAACAAATAATGTAGAAACTATGGGTTGTCTTGAAACGTCCAATGAATACAGTCCTGTCTTTGTGCTTCTCCTTACAGAAATCTGTGAAACCCCTAATTGGATCACATTAATTGGAAACAGTAATGTTTGCTTTCTTTCTCTTACAGGTTCTGCAGCTGGGATCTGATATTCTTCCTCAGTACAAGCAAGAAGCTCCAAAGACTCCCCCGCACATTATATTACATTATTGTGCTTTTAAGACCACTTGGGACTGGGTCATCTTAATTCTAACCTTCTACACAGCAATTATGGTCCCATATAATGTCTCTTTCAAGACGAAACAGAACAACATTGCCTGGCTTGTGCTGGACAGTGTTGTGGACGTTATTTTTCTGGTTGACATTGTTTTGAACTTTCATACAACCTTTGTTGGCCCTGGTGGAGAGGTTATATCTGACCCCAAACTCATAAGGATGAACTACCTGAAGACATGGTTTGTGATCGATCTTCTGTCCTGTTTACCGTATGACATCATCAATGCCTTTGAGAACGTGGATGAGGTAAGCTGCTGTAGTACAACTTGGAATAATTGTTTTAATCAGAAATTAATTTAGGAGTGTGCTCCCCTGCATCTGGCAGCAATAACAGGCAACAGTAGCCCTGTGCAATCACGTGGGGATGGAATTAGGCTGCTGCACTTTACCTGTGTTACATTCTGTTTCTGAGAAAAAGAGAGGTCTTAGGATTTCAGTGCTGCCTGGTGACATGAACATTAATAAACATGGTTTTCAGTTTCATTTCATCCAAAAACATTGTCTCACTTCCACTTCCTAGAGGGCTGAATCAGTCAGGATGTCCCTCCACCACAGCATCTCATGTCATCTCAGACCCAGTGATTGCCTCTATGTGTTCCTAAGCCATTGCAGGACAGCCTGATGCAACTTTATGTAAATAATCGAAACTGTTTCTGCTGTGACTGAAGCTAGTGGCTAATAGGTCACTGACTTTTACAAAAGTAGAAAATACCTCTGAGTGAGCGTTTTTTAAACCCTGCCCTGAAATTACTTTGTAGACCATGCTGTAATTTTCTTTTTCTTCCGTTGTGTTTTTAAATGACTGGTGGAGAAGGAGGTTTATCTCCGTATTTAAAAAAAAAACAGTTGTTAAGTTAGTGCTGGAATTTTAGAAACATTTTGAGGAGAGAGAACATACATATCTTAAAGGGACACCAAATTAATGCTTTTTAACTGCTGAATGAATTAATGTTTAATAAGTTGAGCTTGAAGCCTGAGATAACAGAGTGAACAAGGAATAACTGGGACAAATAATACAGGCACAAGTAAATGCAGAGAAAATTCATTATTAAAATGCAACTATAATGGCATTAGGATGTTTTAATTTTTCTCTAGAGCCTTTTATCTTTAGGACCATAAACAGATGAAAAAGGCCTTTTTAAACAAAACATTTTAACAGTTTTTTCTTAGAACACTTTGCTTTTTCACTTCTTAGAAAAATCTGCAGTTATGTATCCTCACTTCATGAAATCCGAGTTTGTATTGTTTAATGCAGACTTTGGTGCCAGTTTTGTAGAGCCCTTAAGATTCCATCCCTGTCTCTGCACTGAGTACCTTCTTCTGACATTGTTCCATTTTATTTATAGCAAATATGACAGAAGTGATAATACTTAGAGCTTAAATTCAAGATTGTATGAAGGCTGCCCATCTGGAATCAGGTTGCACAGTCAGGCTGTGTAAGGAGGTGGCATTACTGAGGTTGTAAATATGCAGCTTTTTAACATAACAATTTCGGAGAAGAGGAGTTGTAAAAAATTTTTGTAAAAATTCAGTGTTACCTTCAGATTTTCATGCTTTAATATGTAAAGCAAGCAGAAAATTTCTGTTTCCAACCCATGCAGATTTAAACAAGTTATGAACTTAAGCTCTTTCTCTAATATATACATGGAAGGTAAACCATCTACAATGCTTGTGACAGCAAAGAATCATTGGCATAGTGCATTTTAAGTGAGGCTCTCTTAGAGTGGCAAAACTTTAACCAAAATGTAGTAACAATAAAAAGGTATTGTGAACTGCAGTGATCCTGGAGCTGCTATGATTTACCTTCAGACAAATAAAATACCAGCTCCTTTTTAACAAGAGAACCAGTGGCAGCGTTTCTTTCTTGTGAAATGATGCATTATGGCCCTGGGCCTCTAGCAGACCCTGGAGTATAAATACTCCTATACTTAATTTCAAACCCTTTCAACCCAAGTTTTCTCACTCACCTGAAAGGAATGGAAGTGATTTTGAAAAGAGGTATGTAAAACAGCAAGTCTGTCCTCCTTGGGTCTGCATTTTCCCTTTTCTCTGATGATGTCTTCATTTGTGATATTTATATCCTTTAAGCTGGTTGGTGTGTTCTGGGTGGCTGTAGCTATTATGCACTTCATACTCATTTCACCTTTAACATTTATTTTAAGTGTTTTCTTCTCTGGGACTTAAATTCTTTGTCCTGTAGCAGCAATGTGCTTGAACACTGTTCAAAAAATAAGTAAATCGATAACCTTAATTTGGAAGAAATATCCGTATTGATTGAGAGTGTTTCTCATTAGAAAGTGAATATTTCTTCCTTAAGGCAAGTGGAAGAGAGAGAAGCTCTTTTAGCTCTCGATTCTGGTAGATTTTTGCTCTTTGTCTTGATGCTGTTTGTTGGATAAGGGAATTTATCTTTAGCGTTAAAATCTGTGGTTGTTGCATTTTCCGGAGAAGTTAATAGAAAATCAAAGCTTAATGGTAGAGATCTTGTAAACAGATTCTGGATTCTTGGTGGGGACCTGAATCAGAATGAATTGCCCTAAAAGCCAGCAGAGTGGAAGATGTCATTCCAGATTTGCTTTCCTTGTGTGTCCCACATGCAGTCGTGGCTGTTTATTTTCACAGAAGACATTGAAAGTACTTTTGTTAGTTGTTAAGAGATTCTGTAGGTGGGAGGAGTCTAGTGCAGACAGCTTCTTCTCCTCCCCTTGAACTGGTCTGGGATGCATAAGGAAGGATATGACAAGGAGGTTGAGGTTTGTGGCTCTGTGTTTAGTACATGTGGATTTGGTTTTAGCCCAGACACAATAAAACATAAGCTGCCAGTTCAGTGTTATCTACTTCAGGGTATGTGTTTGCTAGCCTGTACTCTTATAGGTGGTTGGAAGTTTCTCATGCAGAGGCTGAACCATTGTACAAAATGTCTTATGCACTTAATGCTATTTTATAAAGTTAGAATTAAGGAAAGGCACAGAAAGTTTCACCAAAGAAATATGAAAAAATCACAGAATTACCAAGATTGGAAAAGACCTCAAAGATCATCCAGTCCAAACTGGTAATGCTAATTTAAGTTTATGTGCTGAGGATTTCAGTTCTCCAAATAAAGCTGTAGAATCATTAAGGTTGGAAAGACCAATAAGATCAACTAGTCCAACTGTCAACCTATACTTGCGACTGCTGTAGATCGTGTCACTTAGTGTGATATATACCTGTTTTTGAAAACCTCCAGGGATGGTGACTGCAGAACCTCTCTAGGAGCTTGTTCCAATATGCTGCAAAATGACAGTCAACCTTGGCCAGAATAGGAGCTGTGCCATTTCCATTACAAACACTATGGCAAAGCTGCAGTCTTGTGATCTTCCAACCTGAATAAGCATGACTGTAAATCAAAGTTATTTTGTTGTTGAATAGGCATAGAGCTTCAATAGGTGGATGCAATGGAAAGGATTATGACACACAAATTGAGAACTGGGGGAATTAAGTTGATTTGATGCAGAATTGGAGGTGTAGTTTCCCATTCCTGGAACCAGGCTGCTACATTCTGCTCTTAGGGATTTATGACAACGAAAGGAAAAGGTAAGGTAATGAGAGAGAAATACTGTGCACAGCTTAGAGTGATCTAAATTGATGTGATGGATGAGGAATTAAGTGGCTAAATGGTATTGAGAGGTTAGAAAAACAAGGGAAAATAGGTTGGAGAAAAATAAGCTCAGAGAGAGGAAAGTGGCATCCTTAGTGGGATACTTGCCTTATTTAAGAAGATTGGTAGGATGAGACTGTCCCAGAAATCTCATGTATGGCATCTTTCCTAATTGGGAAATATTACTTTCACTGAAAAACATTCTGGCTAAAGCAAAGCCATACAGAAAATTGTTCATTTGTAGAAGTGTAAGAAGAGACCGTGCTAAACATGCTGAGTAACCCAGCTGGTTTTCTAGGTGTGAACCAAAATGGGATATATGAACACAGGATCCCTGAAACCGGGCTGTATTTTTGTTGTTCTTGTTGAAAGAAAGAATTACGCTTAGATCCAGAGATTTTGGTCATGTGTAATCCCTATTGTTATTAGACTGATTAAAAGTTTGTAGAAATTTGAAGTCTAATCCAATTGCATGGAGTCTTGGAAAGATATATATATATATATAAAATGAAACTATGCTATTTTTCCCCCTGAGTAATAACTGAATGTAACAGTTCTTTTCATTACTGTATATATGGTCACATGGATTTCTAAAAGCATCTCTTCCTACTTCGGCAGCTGGAGGATTTTGTTAGCTTGAGTCTCATTCTTATAGTGTGATCTGGCTATTTGAGAGAGAGTAATATGTAGCCTTTGTCACAGGGCTGCTAAGAGGTTGGTTACAGTGTGGGCAACCATAAACCCTAGTACGAGACACAGTATTTATCAGTCATTGTTTATCAGGTTCAGGTTGGGCTGAATTTGCAGCTGATGGTTTTATGATGTGTCCATTGACATTGGTCCTTTTGCTTGTCCAGATATGGTCAAGCCAAGCTATAGTTTGCTTTGGAAGCAGATGTGTGGATTTATTTTCCAAGGAACATGGGGTATTTTTCAGACGTTTGGAGCCTTGCAAATGGGAGAATGCCCTGGAACTGGAAGCACCCTGAGTACCTACACTCAGATAAGGGTACTCCATCATGCTGCTGCTTAGAGCTACGTTTGAGCTTATGGAATTTAGTACAGAGAACAGCCTCAAGATTAGATGGGTGGATGAGCTTTTGTAGGCGTGGAAACTGTATCCTCAAAGTTCCCATTTGGATATTTGGAAAATCCTGGAGCAGTTTCTATATTTATTTATTTTTCCTGGCAATTTTCACTTAGTTTCATGAATTTCTGAGTTTGTAACAAAAGAAAATCTACAAGGTTTAGCTCATCTCTGGTTTTCAAATGAGTTGAAAAAAGACATTTCAATGAGATAAACCTCTGAAATTCTATGTCGTTTAATAATGTAAGGCTACATGACCCAGTGGCCTTTAAAATGCAATGATCTGTTCAGGACATATTAAGGTGTGAAATTCTGGCAAGTATAATCTACTTTTAATTACTGTTATTTATCTCTTTCAGCAATCAGAATCTTCTTTGCATCACTGCTGCTAGCTAAAACAGCTATGCGTGTAAACTAAATGCAAGCACAGGCTGGTACAACTAGCTTCATACTCCTGTATGCTGTGTTTTTCTGCAAGCATTCTCTTTTCCAAAGCTTGAAGAAAGCTTTATGGACCCCAGACTGAGTGGTGTAAGCAAGGTGGAGATAAATTGACACATTTCAAGAATGTAGCTTTGGCCCTGAAATAATATCTGTGAAAATAATTCCCAGAACTAAATCCCTGATGCAGCCAACTGTTAAACTATGTTGAAAACTCCTAGCAACACGATGACAGGCACACTAAGCCTGGGACCTAGCATTTTCCCCTTTGTTATGCAGTGGGAAGGCAATTAAGTACAAAGAATGCTGTCATCCTGCTGCAGTGTGCAGAAAAATGTAATATAATAATATAGTGGCTTGGTAAAGATGTCCAAATATAAGTGTAGCCAACCACGGATGACGTAATATAGATGTTTAACGATCTATCTGAAGAGTATAATTAGGGCAAGTTGTATGGGGAATGCTTTCAAGGAATTTCAAGGAATGCTTTGCATCCTGTGGATGCTGTCTCTTGCCAAGGAGGAGAGGTTTACAGAGGAGACAAGGCAAATGAAATAATCCAGACAGATACTGAATTAAGTAATGCTGATGGGAATAGCGCAAATCCATATAATTTAGCTTGTGGCACACAGCCACAAGTGGAAGGAAAGGAGTTACAGTCTTTGGGTATGCAGGCAGTTGCTGTGCACAAAATGGATCCCAGGTATGACTTTGGATAAAATAAATGTATGGCTGATGGTTTAAGTAGACACATTTTCTATCAGTTTTTCACAAACTGATGCATAGGAAGTTCCACATAGATGTGTGTGGAAACTTCTTCACGGTGCAGTGACGGAGCACTGGCACAGGCTGCACAGAGAGGTGGTGGAGTCTCCATCTCTAGAGATGTTTAAGACGTCCTGGACACCTACCTGTACAACCTGGTCTGGGGAGCTGCTTTGGCAGGGAGGTTGGACTTGATGATCTCTAGAAGTCCCTTCCAACCTCTACAATTCTGTGATTCTGTGATAAGAGAGCCTTGTAACCTGGTGCAAGTCTTTATTTTGCTGAATCCTGAAGAGTGGGCTGGTCTTACACATGGCTCTCAGCCATTAGGACTCCACATAGCTTCAGAAATACTTGCAGAAACATTGCAGCTCATGTTACTCTCTCCAAGTATTTCTTCTGTTTTCCTTTCTGTATTTGGGATAGGAAATTTTTGGTTTCTTGTTGACATTGAACTATCAACTAAGTTCAGTAGCTGTCGTGACCGCTGGGACTCCCCTTTCTCTCCTTCTGTTTTGGCCCTCGTCTGCCTCCTCCAAATGAGTGAAAATTACTGCATTTTATGATATCATTATATTTTAATGATATTATCATATTTTATGATATCATTGCCCAGTTAGGCACCCTGCTATACTAACAAAAATTACAGAAGTCCGCATACGTCTCAACTGGAATCTAAAATAAATATTTGGAAATCTTTCTTTCTATAACCTCAGTTCTTCAGTGTTTGAAATGTGTTGAGCTGTGTGGCTGTACCATAAGCAGTTCACTGGAATTGTAGTGTTACAGATTACTGATATTTTTCTTAGGGGGGAAGAAACCAACAGAAAAACTCCCCATCTCCATGGAGTGAAAGAAAAACCTTGAGCAGTAAATCTGGAGATGCTTTCAGGGACTGCATGATAAAATGTACTTGCTTTCATTTTGCTGTAGGGACTCAATTTAGTGCTCACTGCATTCACTACTTCCACTGCTATCACAGGTGCAGGACCAAACATTAAATGGGTTCAGCCTGGACCCAGGGTCAAGATAGCTTGTGCAGAAGCAATGTACTTTATTTCAGTGTAGATTTATGTAACTAAATCCAACCATAATTTCAGTCCTTAAAGTGGTGATAAATCAGAAAAGTTGCTTTTTTATTTTTCTCATTCCAGCATTTTGATTTGTATGTATGCAACTTTATTGCTCTAATTGATTACCTAAAATAAATGGCTTCTGAGATATGTTGGAAGATTTATTTCAACATTAACTCCAGTAAAGACGCATTAAGGAGCTAACCAGAGATTTTAGAGCTAAGCTCTATTTAAGTGGCTCAGCTTGAAAATTTCTTTTGGCAGTGATTTGCCTGTTGAATTTTGAGCAGCCTGTCTGTCCTTCTGGATGGTCCTCCTGTGCTGTACAGCAGTGTACCTGCTGGAGATGGGCTTGCAGGTCTGTCTGTTGGCGTTGACAAGTGCTCACCATTTCAGTTGTTCTCAGAATCTGTAGGCACTTTGTCTTTTTCCATTGTGTGCCAATGTGTGACAACTGCTCAGTGGAGATTTCCCAAGGTTTACAAAACCAGTACGTTTTCCACTGCTTCAACAGTGAGTGTTAAGCTACGCCTTGACTTTATAGAATTAAGAGTTTGATTTGTGTGATTTTTGTTTTCTTTTGGTGCAGTTACTTCTGGTGAGAGAAAGATAATGAAAGTTTTGCCTATCATAACAAATCCTGCTGAAGAGTCTGTCCCCTTCTTTTCTTATAGCCCCCCTTTAGATACTGAAAAGCTGTTGTCAAGTTTCTCTGAAGCCTTCTGTTCTCTGGGCTAAACAGTATTCTAACAGTGTGTCTCTAAAACAGGTCTGTCCCCAGATGCTCATTTCTCGCTAATACAAATGTTACTAGTTCAGGTGTGGCCCCCTTTACAATGTATTTTAGGCTGAGATAAGATGCAGCCAGCCCTTGAGTCTGCATGTGTTCACCGCACTACAATAAGAACAAAAGCAGAAAAAAATGAATAAGGGAAAAAAATCACAGAGACCATTTGTGTCCCTGCCTCATGGCTTTTGTGGTCAGATTCATCCTATCAGCCTTCTGATAAACTGATCAAAATCCACCTTAATTTGTGGTGTCTGCAAATCTGTCTTAATTTGCAGTCTGCTCGGTTGTCCCTGTGCCAGCCTTCTTGGTTACTTTAAACATTTCTTCTTCTTTCCTTGTGTTTATATCCTTGGTGTGCTTAGAAAGAACAGTCACCCCCCATGCACACACACTGATTTTCCTTTATGCAGTCTAAGCAAGCTGATCTTGTCTAGAAACTTCTTATATGAAAGAGGTTTTAGGATTTTTTTTTTTCCTGCACAGCACTGTGTTGGAATACATCTATTCATTCAGAGCTGAGCTGTATGAATCCATCACCACCCCACTGGGAGTGGGGTTTGGCTTTCCCTATTGCCCTTGGCAGCACTCACCTGATACATTCTGGAGCTAGATCAACCTTTTCTGTGAGTGCAACCCACAGATTGCTCTGAATCACCATGATGATCACACATGTCACTAGTATACCCAAATATTTCTTACTCTCTATCATTTTCAGCTACAGGGTTTCTTAGTAGCAAGAATTTTTTATAAATTAGCTTTGTAATGGAACCATTGAGTCTCCACACAGTTATTCCTAGTCATTTTTTTTTCCCACCCAGATATTCCCTCTCCTTTACACAGCTTCCAAAGCTGTGCCACCAGCTGATTTCATAAGCATGTAATGTTTCTGCTTACATCATGAAAACAAAATCACAAAGCCATTTGGCATTTAGCCCTTTCTAGGTTTCTCTTGAGTGGTCTTTGTTTTGCCAGCCTTTCCACAAGTTCCTCAGCCCACCTTACTATTCCTGGTCTTGTCTCTGTTTTCTCTGTTTCCTGACAGTTTCACCCCTTGAGATATACTGCATTTCTTTTCTTTAGAAAATCAGGTTTCTTATCAGAGAAAGCTGTCAGAAAAGCTTGACGAGACCCCAGCTAACCAAACCTTAGCGAACCCTGTGCTGCTACATTGATTGCATTTTGATTTATCTCAATGTTTCTAATTACTCTTTCCCTTAACATTTGTTGAGGTAATATATCTGCTTGTTTCCTTCTTGATGCATTAAGTTTTCTGAAAAACATTTATATCATCTTTGAAATCAAAACTACAAACTAATTTGATTTTCAACCCGGGTCTGGATTATTTTTGTATCATTGCATCCTGGTCGCGTTGGTTGTTCTTTATATTCTTTTCTTCCCTCCATTTATGAATGTGAAGAATCTCCATGTATTTATTTTAATGTTTGTTGCAAGGAAATGCTTGGCCTGACCTTTGGCAGTTCTCACTTTATACCTGTTTATTTACCTGCTTATTTACTTTCTGAGGTGTAACTTTTTGTGGAGCATTTCTTTTATGTTTCATATGTCAGTTCTCTGTTTTTGTTTCTTTCCTTGGGATGATGATTTTTGTTTAGAACCAGTGCTGAGCTTTACAGGTTTTGCTCCAGTCTTGAGACACAGCCTCTGGATATTTTTGGTACCTTTTGAGCTAAGGACACTCCAGGCATCCTCTGTTGTCAAGTGTCTGACTCCCACCTCTCCCACTGCAGTTGTCTTCTCTTCTTATTGTCTGTAAATCAATATAATACCATTCATAATTTATCAGCTGTTGCACTTTTGAAATCAAGAACCCTAGTCCAGTTTACTTCGTGATTCTTCATTTTTTATGAATGTTTCAATTCCTTTTTGGAGTCAGTGGGGACTTCTGCAAATTCCTATCAGAACGAAATGTAGTGTAGCATTGCTTTCTGTGGAGTATTTGGGTATTCAGTGAGGAAATAAACATACTATTGCATCTGCAGAAAATCTCGTCCTACTGTTATTAATAGCATTTATTCTCCAAGCTCATATTGTGAAAGTTAAGTCTCACATTGTGAGCCAGTGCTCTGTAATATCTGTCTCTGTAATAACATAATACAGGTTTGGATGCTGCTCAAATCTAGGCTATCCAGATTTCTAAGGATGGGTTTAATTTCCCTCCTGTAAGCCGTGTAAGTGATAGCATTCAGCCTCTTTGCATTCAGTGAGGGGGGAGAGACAGCTCCAGGAGGTGATTCATCTCACTGGCTGCCTGAGAAGGGCTGGATGAAAACCTCTCCTGACGTGCTTCTCTCTTCAGGCACCAGGGAGGAGAACTGATTAATTCACATAGACCGGGTGGCTTGCCATAAGGTTGTGGGAGCTGAACCTCACCCCAGGAAGCTGCTTAGAGCTTGGCCGTGGTGTAACTGAGGCTTGCGTGCCTCAGCTCAGTCTGCATGAAACCATTTTGCTCTTGCATGGATATAAAGAGCTCAGCCTGGGCTGCGGACTCCTGGGGGGAGGTTGCTCTCACTTTAATGGTTAGGTTTGCTGAATGCAGGTTGCTGCAATTGCTTAGGATTCAACAACTCTAAGTTTATCAGCTAAAATTTAGTTTAAGAAGGTCCATATGTGCTGTCATCACTCTCTTGACTGCGGTGAGAAGCCAAGCCCTAAACTGTTTCACAGAAAGGTCCTCAGTTGTGGTTCTTGGTGATTCTGAGAACTTTCTTTGACTTTCTTCAAAACCACTATGTGCTGAACATCAAGACAGAGAAAAGTTTTCCTTTTTTTCCTCTCGCCTCATCTGAAGACAGTGTTTTCTGTTAAATGGTGCGGTACCGATCCCCATTTTCAGAGCCAGAAGGATATCAATGTTGGAAAACATTTAATTTGCAAGTTTCGCCCTTTTTTGCTTTTTTCTTTTGTTGTTGTTGTTGCTGCTGCTGCTGCTGCATATATGCCTGCAGCAAGCAACATACAAACAAAATATCATGGAGTGAAATCTAATCAAAAAAGTGCCTAGAGTTAAAAACACGTTGTTTCCTAACAGAAGAAAAAAAAAAAAAAAGCACGAATTTGCCATTTCATTGTATGTACTGGGATTTAATTTACAGGTTTGAGCAGACTTTAGTAAATTTAAATGGTAGGAAATGGCTGCTTATGCCTTTATTTTACATTTTAAAACATTTATGCAGTAATTTCCTATTGCGGAAAAGACTTATTGGATTAGCAAGTAACCAGCTGATTAAATCTTTCATGTGTTTTGCAAAGATGCAGCTCTGTTCTTGTTAGTATTGCTCCTTTCGTGTACAGCGGACCCTCCTCTTGTGTTTCCAGCTGAGGAGAAGACATCTCTGGCACTAACACCAACTTGAATGATTTCCTGTACTTGTTAACCTGCATTTTCCTTTGGTGACGGTGTTCCCTTTATCCTCTACCATGTCTGACTCTTGACCCCTGTGTAATGTGTTTTTGAAAGCTTCGTTCTTCCTGCTGCCTAGCTTATCAGGGATTCATTACATGTGGGAGAGCTTAGCTCCCTTTTCTTGCTCAGAGTCCAGAGGTCTGTTCCCGCTGGCTGTATTGCAATTGCAAAAAAGATCTTGCTCAGCCTTTGGTCAGAAAAATTTAGCCAGAAGCAGACATGCAGTTTAGAGGCTTCTTTTCTTATTGAAGATTGAAGTTTCATTAAGAGATAGCATTTAGGATCTGAAATGGGAAGGTTCAGGTAGCTTTAACAGGAAGGAGTGGTCCCCTTTGCATTTCAGAGTGCTATCATAACTTGTGCCCCCACTATCAAACTGGATTCATTTTCTCAGCATATAAGAAAAATTGAGAAAACAGACTTTGTAGGATGTTTAAGTCAGTAAATTTGGGCTTTGTTTATTCATGAATGGATCTGATTTAATTCTGAAGTTGAACATTCTTTCCCCAGAAATGTCCTGGATAAATTTGACATTGGCAGCTTCCTCTGTGGTGGCTTCTTCTATTCACTAAATAGAAATGGCAGCGCAAAAAACGCTGATTCACAGCTATTGCATGTCCTCTCCTGATCCAGAGGCCTCAGAAGTCATGGGGAAGTTCTCTGCAAATTGTAGTGATGTATGACTCACACTCCTAAGCTGATTTGGTTTAGAATTTCAGGTTCCAAACTTGAAAAACAGAATGCAGCAGCTCTGGAGTAGTTCGTTTTCCTGTTAAGGTATTTCTGAGACTGAGATGATGAAGAAAAGCAGTCTGAATGAATGTCCTTTTCTGATGAAAACATTGTCATAAACATTGATCAAAACCTCAAAGGACAGGATTAGATAGTTCATACCATGAGATAGTCAAAGGAACAGAAAGCAAAAGATACTACAGATTATTGCCCCCAAATATGGCAATAGAACAGCACACATCCCTTTCAGAAGGAAAGATTTTCAATATCAAAAGCAGGCATTACTTAAATGATACTAGCACCAAACTGGATTTTATGCTCCATTTAAGGTTTCTAATCATGTCTCTGTTCCACGAGTGCTGAGGTTACTTCAATTAGAGCAGGTGCTCACTCTCTAGTAGAGGGGTTTTCAAAGTATTTGCTATGGAGCATAAATACAGTTAAAAGAAAAATGAAATAGAAGGCAGCAAGCAATCAGCTGAATTAAAAACACCAAAGTCTGTAATAGCTCAGGCATGATTCAAGGCTGTTAGGTTTTAAATTTCCACCAAAGAGAGTGCTGCTGAATCTGGGACAGAGCTTTAGGTATTAAGAGTTGAGCCGATATTGTCAAGAGGTAGTTTAAGCATAGAGGTACAGCTTACCACCTTTAAGTACCCAGCACTTAGTAGTGCAATACGTCACATGTTCATTTAGCACATGTCACATTGCTCTTTCCTTGGTAGTGTTTTATGGAATACACTTTTAAAGCTGCTAACATTCTCTCTATTTTGCAAGATTAGACATGAAATGTGACCTCTTGGTAAATACATCTCTGATTATTTTGCTGTAAAGCAGTGTGTTAGACTGAGCAGACTTGAAGACTTAATAGGACTTAGAGGACTTCTGAGTAAGATTCATTCAGTGACTCTTTGTAAAGAATACATTTGAATGTCAGCTGAAACAAAACATTTTCTTTTATATATAAAATATGTGATCGTTATCTCTGCTTAGAAAAAATAGGTCACAGCACAGACTGTCTTCCAGACTTTGACATGAATGTTGTACTTCTACATTAGTTGTACTACTGTTAAATGGCTTACGTAACTTAGGGAAAGGTGATGTAATATATAGGTGGAGGATGGCACTCTCATCAGGGACTGATTCTTAGTTTGGGATTATACAGTAGTAAGTGCAGTGTAAACCTTGTTGCTGGGACAAATGTAAACTACTGGGTGCAAAAAAGGGATTTCAAGTTCAGATTTCAAATCTCCAGCTCCTTCCATAGCTGTATGCCTAGTAATGAACAGTAAAATGGAAATAACATACATATATATGTGTATTTTATACTTAGATATTGTGATTTACTGTGATTCTGTGGTAGTGTTCCTGACTCGTGCAGTCGTCCACTGAAACCAATCTGATGCATAATGAACTCATTCAGGAACATCCCAGATTATTGCACAGGTTGGCCATGCAGAGTGGCTCACAGATATATATACCAAACCAATTAAATAGGTAGTTGTTTAGATGATAGTAAGTATGATAGACTAGACCTGTATCTAGCATAAATGCAGAATATAGAAGTCAAAATGGGAAATTTCCACTTCTCTCCGTGATTTTAGTCTTCATGTCAGCTTGAATGCAAATAAAGAACTTCAATTTATTAAGGATTTGGGGATCTGAAACAAATTCCAACAGGATTTGAAAAGCATACAAGAACTTTGTTGAACAGATTACGTCTGGAAATATCAGTTACATTTCACCCTTCAAATGTTAATTGTGAAAAGAAACAGAGGTGCAAAAGAGAAAAGGGTCTCCCTCATATAGAAAACTCCAGAAAGTGAAGATTTTTACTGTTTGATAATATAATTACCCAGTGTTTTGACTAGGCTGATTTGATAATGATGCATAGAAAAGGGCAATTTAGTCTTCGTGCAGTAACTAGGAATGTTTGCCTCATTGCTTTCTGTGTCTTAATTTCTACTTTAAATTAAATGTCTTCAGCTTCTGAATGTTTTATATTAGAAACCTTCTTTTGCAAAGCTGCTATTTTAAATCACTAATTAATTTAATGCACAAGTTAGGCATTCCATGGAATTGCAATAGATCAGGAATGTTTTTCTTCTTTCTGTATCTATAAACTGTTAAAATACATTGCCAACTGTTTGTGTACTTAAAAGGTCAAACACATTTCTTGTTCCCTCTCAGATGTTTCCATCAACTTCTTGATTGTCCCCACACTTCTGTTATGTAAATATTTGTGCTTCCACTTCTTTGTATTTCATTTATCTTGCCTGATAAAAAACCACTCAAATACTTGTTTTAGGAAGGTATCTATGATATCTGTAGATATGCAGAGAAATTTACCCTGTATGTGGGGTGCAGCTTTCTTGCCAGTGCTCTGTGGTCTGTATTGCCCTCGCTCTGGGGAGGTGATGTGCCGACACAGTTGTTGGGTCTGTGCTCAGTCAGTGAGCTTTGACTTTTGAAGTCCAAGCAATATGTACTATTTACTTCAAGTTGGCAAAGTATCAAATTCTTTGTGTTATAACAAGCATGCCATTTCTCACTTTGGATTCTGCAGGATTCTTTTATGTTACTACGAAGGATGAAGTTTGAACTAAGTAACTTACAGAGCTATTCAATACCAAACTTAATTTACCCTGCCGAGGACAAAAGTACCAAATCTTGTCGTCTCTCATCCAGGGCACTAAAAATTGTACAGAAAGCTTTCAGATAGCTGCAGGAGTGTATAGCTTTTTTTTGTTAACCAACAGGATGCCTCTGATGAAATAATAATCTTCTTTCTTTTCTAGGGGATCAGTAGCCTCTTCAGTTCGCTAAAAGTGGTGCGTCTTCTGCGGCTTGGTCGAGTTGCCAGAAAGTTGGACCATTATTTGGAATATGGTGCTGCTGTACTGGTACTGCTGGTGTGTGTGTTTGGACTGGTAGCTCACTGGCTAGCCTGCATATGGTACAGCATTGGGGACTACGAAGTTATAGATGAAGTCACTAACACAATTAAAACAGATAGCTGGCTCTACCAGTTGGCACTGAGTATTGGGACACCATATCGATACAACACCACTGGCTCAGGGCAGTGGGAAGGAGGACCCAGTAAAGACTCTTTGTACATATCCTCTCTCTACTTTACCATGACAAGCCTTACAACGATAGGATTTGGAAACATAGCACCAACCACTGATGGAGAGAAGATTTTTTCAGTGGCCATGATGATGGTTGGCTGTAAGTAAAGTTTGATTTTATTGTTGTTAAGCCAGAAGTGATTGCATAAGCAGTGAGGTGATTGCATAGAATATTTGCAGTAAGATTTCTTGATACCATAGAAAAACTGAAGTCCCTGTAAATGGTCGTTAAATGAACTTGGAATTTTAATTGAAAATAGAAATTTAAACTATGTAGTTGCTGTAGAATTTTAACTTGTTTGCAAGAATAAATATAGTAAGCACGTAAATGTATCTGGTGATAATTATATATGGAATTTAGATCCTCTTCTTTACATTTTAAAGATGGTTTCTCTCATGTTTAAAAGGCATCGACTGAAATTTTTTTGAAAGCTGGATTATATACTCTAATTTACACGGCCTAGTTGAGTTTTGCCTATAGATTTGGGCAGGCTTTGAAATATCTGAAGTGGTTTCATCCAGTTCTCTAAACATTTAGTGATTCCATGCTAATTGTGTACTATATTGCAGTAGCTTGACTTACAAGACCAACAAGTTGACTTAAAACAATCTTATAAGTGTGATGACCTTCATCACCAGCAAGGATAGAAATGAAAGGGCTCGCAAAACACTACAGTGCACCTTTCCTTTCTGCTGTTTCTCATCTCTTCTGAAATATTTTAAAAAGAATAGCGGTGAAGCACGTTCCCCATTTACAGTGCTGCCAAGGTTGGATGGCTGAGCAGCTCTCCAAGTTAACAAGACATTTCAAAATACAGCAGAGGATGCTGAAAATGTTAATGCTATTTGTCGAAATTATTTTTCTGTTAAATAAATAATGCTTGGTATTTCACTGATGCTTTCTATTTTCTAAGTTCCAAAGGAATACTAAGCAATTATGTAACAAAAGAACAAACAAAACCTTTTGAAAATAAGATCTGCATAATCTCTCTTAATTATCTCTGCTAACACTGTGAGCTCATCTCAGAGACATATTGAACTTTAAAGAGGAACTTTTCTAGCTGAAGTCTTTCTAGATCTTCAGAAGATTAAAGCTATTTATTTGGATAATTTTAAATACTTATTTAAAAACAAGGTTATGCTTTTAGGACTCTAGTTGCGGTGTGTGAAATTAAATTTATTCTCAACAGAATCTTTAAATGATGGGTTGACGTGCTTCAAAACGTTACAAAGACCTTAAAAAACAATTCCCCAAGCTAGATCATTAATGAGCCATTGCAGCTGGGCTATGGAAAATCTATAGGTGCTGATAAGCTATTTGTTGAAACTGCTTGGTGGAGTTCACATGGGTCTGGGGCTTGGAGTAATACAGTGGATTTAGAACATTTAAAATGCAGTAATTTCTATCCTTGGCTTTCTGAGGGACTTTTGTTGCCCTGAAGAGGAGTGTCCCAACAGCAGTGGTAAATGATTTAGAGTGAAGTGAGAACCATAGTAACATGATAGATAATAATAATGGTTGTAGTAATAACAAAATAATTACATGGCCTCAGTAAGTGAAATTAAATGGAGCTTGTAACCTGCTTTGTATTTGTTCTTGCTGGGTTGTACGCCTGTTTGCTTGTTTTACCATCTCTGAATCACATGCCAACGATGTAGAATAGAATCAGAATCACTGAATGGTTTGATTGGGAAGGGATCTTTAAGATCCCATAGTTATAATCCACTGCCGTGGGCAGGGACATCTCCCACTAGGCCAGATTTGATGATCAAATAGTTGAATCTGTAATAGCCATATCAATGAAGATCTAGAGATTTTCAGTTAATATATCCCACTATGATGGCTGCTCCTGAATTCTAAAGGAGCTGCTTGGTTGCTTGAATATGGGATAGAAAATAAGTCAATTTCCAAGTAGATACCAGGCAAGGGCTTTGTACTTGGAATATGTGTGCAGAGAAGTCAAATGTGCAGGTTTGTGTAAACACGCTTTGTAGTGCTAGCTGCTGAAAATATAGCAATATAACATCAAAACAGGGCAGAAAATCTCAGTAAATAACTGATGGGAAATGGTACTTCTCAGGAGAAGTGTTCAGTGGGACTGGGAAGAGGTTTTGGCCCCAAGAATAAGAGTAAATAAGTACTGAAAATGATTAATTTGAGTCGTTTTCAAAACAAAATGTTTCCATTCTTCTTTGGAAACAGTGCAAAATTCACTTAACATTCAATCAATGAAAAAATGCTGGTCCCTGTACTAACTCCTGTTGTAAGCAGACTGTGAACACCTTTGGTAGCTTTCCTGAAGAACTTTGCTAATACCAGTAGTTGATATTGGCAGCGTCTTTCCTAGCAGACTGTGCCAAATAAATGTCTCAGCCTTCGAGCTGGAATCCGAGATAGTAATTCATCACAGTCCCAGCTGCCTACTCGTGCAAACTTCAGATATGAAAGAAATTCTTTGCTGCGTTGTCAGCTGGCAGCCTCTTGTTCTGCATGCCATAAGTTTCTTATTCGTGCCAGCAAAGTTATCGGGATGTTGGAGGAGGTTTTGGAGAGATTTGTAAATCCTTCTGGTGGGCAGGACTGCACACTGGGATGCTTGTTCAGAAGAGCCAAATTAAGTTTCTGTATCTGCTGATAAAGCATTTCGTGATGTGGGATGGTGGTGGTGGAAACCCAGATGAATGTGGGTGGTTTTGTTTTATCGGTGTTTTGCCACTCAGTTGTTCGTTGAGGACAGAATTAAGTGGGATATTTAGACTGAGATACATCACCTTGTGTCTTACAGGGAAGAAGGGCTTTGAATAACATAACCTCATTTGGTGGAAATTACTTCAGAGTACCACCCATGCTTCTTTCTTGGTGTGTAGTGCTATACAGCAGTATTTTTTCTGTTGCTTTTTGACACTTAGAAATGCTAAAGGTAGCCAACAAAGCATCCTGCTAAGAGGCTGCCAGGTTAGTCCTAAGTTTACTGTTTAAATGCCTATTCTGCATTGGTTGCCTAGAGTTACTGAATATGCATTGAGAACCTGACTGATGTCACTCCCTTTGTATTGATATAGGTCATTTCATCCCCTCCACTGCGCAGAGCAGAAGAGATAAGTACATCCATCAGATCCTTTGAGTGGAGCAGGAATCATTTATCATTCTGGAAAGACCATTCTTGCAAAGCTCCCGTTAACTTCTGTCAGCTCATACTTGCATCTTTAGCAATCAGTTCAATCTCTTCTGTTGCACTTTGCTTTAGCTTGGTTTGGGGGAAGTTGTTGTTTTTCAATGACTGGATTTAAATCATAGTGAAGACAAATTTGTTAACGCAAATGGGTTTTATGTATGAGCAGAATTTGCTATTGAGGTTGTACAGGAAACCTCCTCTGGAAAATTGGTCCTTCCTGCCAGATATTGGAGTAATTTCTAGACAGCTCTTCCCAAAACTGAGTTGCTAATTTCATGACTCGAAATGCTGACTTCTTGCTTTCATCTTAAAAGTACCCACAATGGCAATTTGCACATTAGGAAAAAAACAGATGCAATTGCTGTAGCTTTGACTCCAAGTTGTTACTGATCGGTGAGATCTGATAAAGGAAAGCATGAGTGAGATCCTCATGAGACCCTGCTCTGCTCTTTTAATTGTACTAAGTGGAGAGAGCAGGACATGCTCCTTTCTGTTGAGAATAGGTGCACCTGTAGTTGTAAAACCCTTCTGTAGCAAGCTGTTGGCTGCCTGTGGCACCCTTTTGCTGTTGCTCAGCTCTTGTTTTGGAGCAGAGACACAGACTGTCAGTCATCTCCGCATCGATTTGCCAAAACCCAATTCATTATTCAACTGTGTTCTTTCATTGTTCGAGTAACATTAGTCAGCTCCCTGCCAGTACATGGCAGTTAGCCACTTGAGCACTGTTGGTATGAATCACGGAGGTTTATCTAGTAAATTTGTTAAGTGGTGGCTGAACCCACGCACTGACACCACAGTGTATAATTGTAGGAAAGCACTTGTCTGGCAGACTTCCAGGCAAGCAATCCCAGGGGTCCATAGGATTTAATTTTTGATCCTGAGGAAAAATGCGTGCGTAAGACGGTGCCTTCTAGCAAAAATCGTTCTTCTCCAGACTGAACAATTCCAGTTCCCTCAGCTGCTCCCCATAAGACCTGTGCTCCAGACCCCTCACACCTTCACTGGGAAACATTTATTTGAATAGCCCTGCTGGCTGACTCTGTTTACACTATCAAGGCTCACTTAGAGGAAGGCACAAGGATACTCCCAAATGAGAAGTTCTTCTGTGTACAACTTCTCCCCTCTCTTTCTCTGTGCAAACATACATTCACTCAGGAGGGAATGGATTCAACTACATTAACCACTACACCTCAAAGATGGAGAATTTTATTCAGAGGATGTGGAGTTTATCTAGAGGTAATTATCGGTTTCTGATTGGCCTTCTTAGAGACATAGGGCTAATGGAGGAGGAGTGGAGGTTGCCTTGCAGTACAGATGTGCTTGACACTAGGTGGTTTTAAGCAGATGAGTGTTGTATGTTTGCATCTAATACTGTGCTACTGAGAACTCTATAAAATACAGCGTTAACAATTTCCTTGGCAGCAAAGGAGTCCTCTCCCTACTCCACATTATGTCTGATGGCCAAAGATTTTCCCAGAGCAGGTTGGCACTTGGCCTCATCACCACCATCCAACTGGTTGAAATGTCAGCAGTAAAGCTGCTGCATCTCCATTACTCTGGGACTTGGAAGTGAGCATATCTTAATATTTCGGAGCTCAAAGAAAGATTTTCAAAAGGTTGTGGGTCGCTTACAAGGCCAGGGGTAAAGCTTTATGTACAACTAAGACAGTCATACAGTAAGGGCACTGGGATAAAGGTAGCACTGGCACAGGCTGCCTAAAGAGATGGTGAATGTCCTGTCCCTGGAGATGTTCAAGGTCAGGCTGGACAGGGCTTTGCGATCCTGACAGAGCTGTAGGTTCCCCTGTTCGTTGCAGGGAAGTTGGACCAGATGGCATTTAAACATCCTTTCCAACTCAAATGATTCTATGATTTAATAAATTAACGTGTTTTCTGTTTCAGGTGAGTCAAAGAGTTAGATTATGGTAGATGCAATAAGGTTAATTGGCAGAAGCATCACAGGGGGCATATGTGCCTTGTTTTAACTCTGACGTGGCAGTAGATTTTCAGATACTCAGTTATCTAGCTTATGGCAAAAATATATTTCTTATATAAACAGTTTTAAAATTGTAAAATAGCTTCCTAGGAAAGCTTTATGGGAATTTTTGCTAGGTTATATCCAGCATGTGTTTACATAAGCTTTACTTTTATTATCATTGGCTTGATATGTCTAAATGAATTTATGGTATCAGGAGAGAAGGAGCAGTGAGTGGGAGAGTGAAGAAATGTTGTTTCTTAGACTGAAGAAATGTTGTTTAGTGCTATCAAACTATATTATTTAAAACAACTGAAAAATGCTATTACATAAATTAAATACTTAAGCATGGAAACTCAACCTTTCCATGGTGCTTTTGCTCTCACATGGTGCAAGCAATTACCTGAGATTGTCCCAGGGGGTTAGCAGATTGTCCCGGATTACTCATAACATCCGTATTTCTCTGGAAGCAGAAAGTTTTAATTAATCCAACTGGATCAGCAAATACATTCAACCAGATCGTAACATAGGACAATTGCATAGCACATCATGCTATACAGGTAAACAAATCCTAGATAGCTCCTAAGTTATTATACCACTTGGATGGAAGAGGCTGGAGAGATTGTGTTTTAAGTTTTACAAAGAAAAGTGGGTGATCTAAACCTGTGTCTACACAGAGATCCTTGGAAAACTCTAGGACATAATTTTGTATGCTCACAGTGGCAGTACCTGTGTGGAGTTGGCACTTGGAAGGGAAAACTGTATAAATGTTCTTGGCAACATGCAGATGCAAGAGCTCAGGCCAGCGATCCAAGCAGTGCCTGATTCAGTGCTCATGGCTTTTCAGTGGCTACGACGTGTTTTCAGTTAAATCTACTTGATATTGGCCCAGCTTAAGTTGCCGTCAGAACCTATGGTTTATCAACCAGAGGGTACAGAAGTTGTTAGGGCGGGCGCTGGAACAAGGAGACAAGTTGTTTTAGGGAATGTCCTAATAAAGAAAAATTGAATCATGCCAGTGAGTCAGACTTCAGAATACAATTACTTCTTCATCTCAATGAAGAGATTTCCTTGCCCAAATTTCCTTGGGTTGAATTTCAGAAGTAAATAAAAAAGGGACATCACTGTGTGTTCAGGGAGGCTGAAAAAAAAAAAAAGCTGTTTGTTCTTTTCTTTTCCCCAAGAAAAATGAAGAGCCCAGATCTCTGGGAGATTTCATTACTGTGCTGCTGCTTGAGCTACTGCGATGTGGTGGTACTAAGAGTTGTCAGGTAATTGTATAAACTGTGACAGTTCTTGGTTTCTCATTGCTTCATTTTTTGTACTCTGGAGTAGCATGTTTTTCTTGAAAATACTGAGAGCACTGGAGGCTGAGCCTGCACATCTCTCTGTTCATTGTTTCCTGCAGCTTTTTCTCGCTAGTATCAGGAAAAATGAAGCATTCCCTATGTGGGAGTATGACTGAAGTTCTTCCTTAAAGATGCTTACCCCTTTTGCTTTGGTTTGGAGAAGGGATGGGGATAGCATCCAGAATGGCTCCTCTCCCCTGGGCATCTGCCATGCTGAGTCAAAACAGTCCTTCTGTGCTTCAGTGGGTCATGAATGATTAAAAATAGTTGGCTGGCCAGCAGCCAGCATGGATTTGTCACGAAGAGTTCATGGCAAGTTTATCTGATTTCTTTCTTTGACAAGATAACTGCCTGGTATATATGAGAGATCTAGTAGATTGATGTATCTGAACATTTTAAGAGGCTTCTGACACTTTTTTGCATGGCAGTCTCAGTAAGTGAGTGAAAGATGATCTAAATACAGTCGTAGCCAAGTCAACCACACTGATTGAAAAAGCTTTCTCATAAGGTAATCAAGGGTTTCACTGTCAAACCTGGAAGGAGCTGCTGGGGATATCTTTGCCCCACATGTGATTTGGTTCAGCACTTTCATTAGCAGAATTGAGTGGTAGAAAGAGCTACTACCTCAAGAGAGTTAGAAGAGTTGCAAATGATTTGCGAGACAGCAGAATCCACAGTAATCCTGATAAATTGGAAAGGTGTCCCCAAATCACTATGGTGAGTGTCAGTAAAAGCAAGTGCATACTCTGTGTATAAGGAGGGTAAATCAGGTGTGTAAGTGCAGTATAGGGAACAGCTGACTCTGCTGCTTTGGGGTTGGCAAGGATCGGGGGTGGGAAGGAGAGGGAGAGGCAACTGCAGGCTGAGCATAATGCAGCTCCAGGTCACAACAGTAAATCTCCCTCTGGAAAGCATAAGGAGCAGCGTGATAGACAAGAGGAAGGGGAGGTGTTTGTTCTCCTGGGATTAGAGCTGCTGAGACATCTCTTTTGATAGAGGGTTTTAAGAGAGGTGGAGACCGTCTGGGGATAGAGGAGATCAATAGAAGACTCTTACAAGACAGGATCTCTTGAGAACTGATTTACTTGGTTTAAGCTGATGGAAGCTGGAGTGGCAACATGAAGACTGACTTCTACCTGGGAATAGTGTGCTTGAACATGGCTGTTAGAAAGGAAAGAAAGTGCAATTTTGGAATTAGGGCAAATAGTGAGGTTTCAGATCCTGGGTAAAGCCACCACTGGATTTGGTGGACTCCATTTCCTTGATAAGTATCTGTCAGGCTTGCTGCAGGTAGCCTTGCTCATGCCTCAGTATGGGAGCTGAACCAAGCAATCCGTTGAGGTCCCTTTCAACCCAGCATCCCTGTGATTCTGCATTAAGAATAACATACAGCTGGAAAATTCCTGGTATGTGTTAAGCAAGGCAAAACTGGTGAAGTTCGCTTTCTCTAGGTAGTTGACCATCTTATAACATTTATTGATGCTGTGTGATCCATGATGTAATTAATGACTTTGTATTTGCACTTCATACTATACTGCTTACTTTAACTGCAAATACTGCGTACCTGTTCTGCTGCCTCTGGTCATGCTGCTGTAACCTGAAAGGCATTGAAATGGGAATGAGGGTGTTCAGCACTAAAAGAAAGTTCGTGTTTGTTTTTTTTTCCTCAAATACAAGAGCTGTGTGATAGTGGTGGACGTATTCTTTAACAATTTTGGAAGGCATTTTGACCTGGTAATTTTATTCTCACCCCCCTTTTTTTTTCCTGTTTTTATTTATTTTATTTTTTCCCACAACTTTTTTGTGTTACTTATGAGAAAAATAATAGCACAGTAGTAGAAACTTTCCTAAGGATTGAGAAAATTGGGGGTGATTTTCCTATTTTTAGCAATTTGTCTCTTCTACCAGAGGAAACTAAGCAAGCGGGTAAAATGAAGAATAACAGATAGCCAACTGTATTTTTTTAGAGTTGGAAGTGAAATATATTGGTATTTTTTGTCTTTGTTTTCACTTTTGTTATTTACAATATTTTCTAATAGAACAGAATATTTAATATCTTCTAAATCATTACAAAAATTGAAACGTATTTCAAAATTCTGTTGAAATATGATTAAATTGGTGGGAAGGCTATTATAAACATCTGACACTGATCTCTACATAATGCTGTGATAATTAGAGATGTTCTAGGTTGAATTCCTTTGCAGGAAAAAGCCCAGCTCTGTAGAAACAGCATCTTGTTGAGTTCTGTGTCAGTTTTTCCACGGTCGAATATGATCAGTTTTGAGGTAGAAACCCCCTGTAGAGGAACTTCCCTGAAGCTTTAACACTGAAAGCAGCAGTCATAGCAGCATCCCTTGAAGGCGCATGTTTGTGTGTGCATGTGGCAATGGTAGCAGTAGTGGCTGGGCAAAACTGTAATTTTCATAGATTCATAGATACGTTAGGTTGGAAAGGACCTACAGGATCATCTAGTTCAACCATCCTCCTATCACCATCCCTACCCACTAAGGTACTAAACTAAATCCCTTAGCACCTCATCTAAACGCTTCTTGACCAGCGCTAGGGATGGTGCCTCAACCCCCTCCCTAGGCAGGCCATTCCAGTGCCTGACCACTCTTTCAGAGAAAAAGTTTCTCCTCAAATCTAATCTAAATCCTCCCTGGCGCAACTTGTGGCCATAAGTTTTTCCATCTGAACTGGCAAAATGGAACAGCCTGAAAGCATCATCAGTCTTCACATGGTCAAACATTATCTGACTTAGGATGGATTATTGTACCCTTTAAGTCTTGTCTTTCTTGCTGTGTATCTGACTGAATAGGATTAGGTTAAAGCCAAGGAAGGCAAAGCAAGTTGTGATGAATCCTCACCTATTCTATAAAAATGTTCAGTCAGGTCTTACAGTGCTTTCCTGAACTGGGACCTTAAACACATGATGCTTTTTAACCACATGAATAGTCCCACTGACCTCATTACTGCTTAATGTGAGCTTACCTTAAGTGTTTTCCTGGCTGTAAGCCATAATGAAGGGAACATTTTCAGCATTTGAGGTTTATGGGTGGAGCTTCCAAATGTGGTTGAGAGGGAATTAAGAGCCAAAGACCCATTTGAAAGTCACTAGGACTAGTGCCTAAAACTCATGTGGGCTGATTGTAAACCGTGGCGATCCATCCATCTCTGTGAGATTCCATGTATGAAAGTTATTTCTTACATCATAGATCAGAATCACCTGTTTGGAGCAGGCATGCTGGAGCACTGTCGTTGCCTTATATGATGAAAGGACTGGCTTTGTTTGCCATTTTTCTTCCCGGACCAGAAATGTTGTTTTTAAGTCTAAAATCAGATGCATGCTTTCCTTTCATTATTTTTGAATAGGAAATTAAGGTGTGAAGAAGCTTACTATTCTGATTCATTAATGCAGACATTTCCTGCCCAAGTTGATAGTCCGCCTTACCTGAAGGATGTAACTTTCTGGTTAATCAAACACAATCTTTCTGCATTAGTGCTTGGAAGGAAATGAAAAAGGAACAAAGCAAGTCAGTAAGGTAAGGAAAAGCTGTTGGTGTTAGTGCCATGTCAGAAAATAATGAAAGGGCTGAAAAATGCAAGTCTGAAGTGATTAAACACGGGTGAAAATTGCTTGTGCAAGAAAGCTCATAGTCAAGCCATGTCTAGAGATAAATGAACTGAAGGAGAAGAGAACTGGGAAACAGGTGTATGAGATGCCTGCAGCACTCATAGTCAACTCAGCCCTTGGAGGACTTTGGCCAACCTCCCTTTTCCCCATACACCATATTGGTTTAGCAGCAAGGCCTAAGCTTAAGGCCAGACTCTGTACACATGTTTGAGTGTAATGATGTACTGAGGCTTCAGTTCTAGCATGGCCTAAAGTCTAGTCCTGCTGGGAATTCAAACACCGATGAGATTCTGCTGTGGTCTTGTGGGACAGGCTTTTCATTCCCTTTTCCGTTGCTGGGGTAGGAGCAGGCACCCACATCAAGGCTGCTCTGCTGGTTCTTCCGTGAGGCTGAGGGTTGGCATTTGCTGTTAAATGGCGTTTTCTGTGGCTGAATTAGAGAGATTTATCTGAAGCATTAGTCTTCATTTCAAAATAATGACATTTTTCAGGGACTGTAGCAGATGTACATTATCTATGCTAGGTTAACAGGCTTTGGTGCAGGATTACAGTTTTAGGAAGCTAGTGACTTCATAGATCTGTCAGCCTGCTTTGTCCAATTGTAGAGATGTTTTTATATATGTCTCCATATATCTTAACCTGTATTAATTCTTCCAATCTAGAGTGGGGCCCAGCACTGCAGGTGGATTATGTATTCTACTAACTGCTAAGAAAAGCACATGGTTTAATTAAGTTTCTGTAAAATGTTACAAAAAAAAAAAAAAAAGACAATGCAGGAATATCAGAAAGTTCAGCTGAATGAGGTCCTTAAGTGCTAAATACTAGGGCCTTCCCATGTAAAGTACTGTCTAGCCAACTTAGGAGAGATTTAAACACCCCTAAATTATGGGCAGAATAGCTGGAAAATTATTCATATGGTTTATATAGATGTGGTTTTGGTTAAATGCTTCCTGTATGCAAGAAGAGCCATTACATGCTTCTAACTGCAGTATTTTAAGAAATGATTAGGGGATTTGTAAGGAGTGTAATAGGAACTGCATCAGTAGTGAACACCCACATAGACATAGAATAGGAGGGACAGGATGCAGAGTTGAACAGATTTGATGTGCCTAATTAGTCAGGTTGTTGTTGTTACTCTGTTATTGATATACAAACATGCTGTTGAAGAATTAGTAATCTAAAATACTTTGGTTCATTACAGTTCTTAGTGCCGGTCTAATAACCATGCTCCATCTGGATGATAATAAGAAATAACAGACCGTAGAGAAGTTATGCATCCTCACCTTATAATCCATTTTCAACCAGCTGAGAAAGCAACAAGGAGGATGTTTGCTGGAATACAGCACTTGGCAATTATAAATTCAAAGGGAACAGAGTCTTATGTTCTTTATCTCTGTGCCAGATATTTATTCCTTTCTTCCTTTGCATGCTTCACAAATATTTGTAACCAAATTTATACTGTGGATAAAGGCGTGTTGTTGTGTCAGTGTGACACAGCCATCTTTGCAGTGGCATGATGTTTTTAATGGTTTTTATGTTACTACAATAGGAATGTCGCAATGGATCAGACTTTCACATAGTTTATTGTCTTTTGGGTTTTAACTGTAAAAACAGAATGTCTTCGTATATGGGGATAATGGCAGCACATGGAGGTTGGTAACTACTGTGCTTTCATCTATAGATGAAAGAGTCAACTGTGGTCTCTTTTAATTGACACCATTTAGCAGAGGAACAACAGCTTTTTTGACTAGAGATAGTGAAAGGTTACGGCTCTCATCTAGGAATGTGAAATGTTTAATTTCCAAGTCTGACATTTGGTGGAATTGTGAACTTTGGCATTTGAGAAATTCTGTGATTCTTTTTTCCTCTCTAAACCTGTGCCTGATTTATTGGTTTAGATGTTAAACAGCTGAGGGCAGGAACTCCCTGCGTTTTTTGTGCATTGCATACAAAACCATGTTCCTGGTTAAAAGGAGCCAACAGAAACAAAGGGAAATGTTCCAAGAGTCACAAAATAAGGAAGTGACTGCTCTGAATGAGTATGAATTTCTGTAGTGGACTGCAGTGGACATATCTGACTGTCACATTGTTCAGACCTCAGGTCAAATTCAGAGAGTGCAGGAAGCATTTAAAATTTATTGATCTGCATTTTAATAAGCTTAGTTGAAAGCAGAAGAAAATGTGCTGATAGATTTTGGAGAGTTTGTCCCATTCACTTTGAGTGATCTGGACTTTCGCATCACATTTTTATCGTGAACACCTTTTGCATTTGAACCTATGTACGATGTTGTAAATTGCTCCCTTTCCAGATCCTAAAATATTATTTATTCATAGGAAATGTGCCATAAAGCTGCTAAGCAACAACCAAGGTTAAGATGAACCGTTACACCTTTACTCTGAATTCCCTGACCTTTGAATACTATGTCTTTAAGTGCTAAGTCTAAATTAATATTATATACATCTACTCCCTCTCACCCGCACAAGAAAACAACGAACTACTTAAAACTACTTCCATTTTTTATTTAAAATTGTCATACCTTGTCTTTGGATTGAGCTTTCCACACCAGATTTCCTTGCTTACTTGTTCCTACAGCCTGTATCTGTTGGAATAAGCTAAGAAAAAAGCATAATAAATTCAGTTGAACCATAGATGAACAAAACATTCATAGATTCATAGATTCATTGATGCATTAGGTTGGAAAGGACCTACAAGATCATCTAGTCCAACCATCCTCCTATCACCATCCCTACCCACTAAGCTACTAAGCCAAATCCCTTAGCACCTCATCTAAACGCTTCTTGAACAGCGCTAGGGATGGTGCCTCAACCACCTCCCTAGGCAGGCCATTCCAGTGCCTGACCACTCTTTCAGAGAAAAAGTTTCTCCTCAAATCTAATCTAAATCTTCCTTGGCGCAACTTGTGGCCATTCCCTCTCGTCCTGTCACTAGTAATCTGGGAGAAGAGGCTGACCCCCTTCGCACCACAATCCCCCTTCGGTCTCCCTATACCATTTTATTGTATTACTGAAATGCTTTTAACATTGAAAGGGTATTTTTGAAGCCTGTACATATGCTTTATCATAACGTGATTCATAATTACATCTATAGTTCTGGCTATAACTGCTGTTACTCTTATGTGTACTTCCAGAAATGAACGACAGTGTACTTTTCATGCACAGCCACAACAAATGAAAAACATCTGAACACATTTTCCCTCAAATTTCCTACAAATAAATCATTTTGAACTTGAAAAATAGCAGGCCAAAACAAATTCAACCTAGGAAAGGAGGGAAGTTTCAGCTGGGACGTGAAATGTCATTTTGGTTGTTTGCTCACTATGCAAATAACATTTTAACTCCCTTTCTTACTACAAACTAAACATCCTTACTTTGGTTAAATACCCACTGGATAGACATCTGTGGTAATAGTATTATCCTACTATCTTCTCCTGCCTCAAATAAAATTTTACAGTCAGTTTTATATTTGTAATATTCTCTTTCCTTCATTTTATAGTTACTTCTCATTCAGAACATCTAAATAAAAACACTATGGAAGTTAATATCCTAGGTAGAAAATTTTGTTGGTAGAACATTAGTAAATGAGGGCAAAGGTAGCTTTTGCTAATTCAATTTCTTAGGCTTTGATATTATTCACTTCAAATATCAAGCAATAGGCTTACATGAACAGTGTTTCTGCGTTCTGGACGTCTGATACATCGGATAAATATGTTTTGACAATTATCCCACTGTTACCCTCAGAGACTCCATCCTTGTATGTGTTTTACTTGAAACCGTTTTCACAACGATGACAGTGCGTTCTTTTTCTTATATTCTCCCTAAGAGATTGCTGAAGTGGCACAATACTGTTGACCCAGCATCCAGCTAGGTAGTTACTGTGCAACTATAATTGGAATAAGGCCACCTAAGTTGTCCCAGGATAATATCCTGACATCATTTTTCTGCTTATTTCCATGCAACTAGAATTTTATTCCTGCTTTTCTGACAGTGAAGGGAGAACTGCAGGATCCATAGGTTCAACCATGCAGTAGTGTCTTGCTGATACTAATTTCTGCTCACTCTTTGTGACAAGACTGAACGTGGAGCATAATATCTTGGAGAGTGATTTACATGGCATCTTCTTATTACAGCAGGGGAAAGCCAGGCTGGCTTGAGCCAGGGTGTACTGACAATGTTGAGGTGTTTTGTGGCCCTTCATAGCATCAGTTTGTATACATGCTGAAACTGAAGCCTGTGTTGTCATCATGGTAAATGTGGTATGTAAGGGAACTGCTGAATCACAGCCTGAACCACTGATTGGTCACCTGAGGTGAGCATTGAGTCAGCCATGGGGGCACAGGTGGAGGTGATAATACCTGTGTGATGGGAAGGGGTGGAGCCTGGCTCCACCTCCCCCCAAGCCCCATTTAAGGGCTGACCACCACCAGGAAAGGATCTCTTCTTGGAGATCCCTCTTGTGTGGAGTCCACAGCGAGCCTTTCCCATCTAAAGGTGAGCCATTTTTCCTTTGTACTATTTGTCTACCATCTGTACAGACCTAACTAAATATACCATCTTCTATACTATTCTTAAAGAGTCATCTTTAAGATCGCTCTCATTACAGTGGTATTATAAGAAAAATACTTTCTTGGGGTGTGAGGTTTTAGTTAATTACAAAATCATTCATGCTATTACATATAGTGGAAATAGCAAGTAAAATTCTTGCTGCTAATTAAACCTTCCTGGTATAAAACCATTTTTGTAATCTAATTAGATGAAGTACATTGCTGAGTGTCGTATGGGATGGTTAATGAAAATATTCATAAGCATGGATCATGCTGAAATTACAAAAGGTTTGAATTAATTACAATCAGGAATTTTGCTGCCTCTTTTCTAGCTGGCTGGGATGAGGGCTGGTGGTGATGTTGGTTCCCTTCTACTAAAAAAGAGATTTTCTGATGTCTTCTGAAATGTTTTTTTACCACAGTGGGGCACGTTTTCTTTCCTTAGGGACACTGGTGCTCTGCATTTATATGCAGGATCAATAAGCTTTTGTGCAGAATTATGTTGACAGTGTCTTTAAGTGCAGAATATTACAGACATTTAAAATATGTATTCAAAGAGCACTTGCATTCCATTTCATAGCAGTTATTCTGTTTGCTTCTGCTTTAGTCTTGCCCATTTTTTACTGGGGAATTTGATGCAGGCTTTTCCCACAAAAAAGTGAGACTCTCACTTTTTCAACAGTACATGCTGTACTGTTGTCTGTTAATTAATAATAAAGGAAATGCAAGAAATGCTAAATCAGTGTGCTGAATGAGGGGAGCTGGCCTGTTCCTCCTAGCTTGTTTCTGTGGGTGACAGAGACTTCATCTCTGTAAAGATGATCTAGACTACCTTGGAAAGGCTGTGAGCAAAAGCAAAGGCAGAGATGGTGCTGGGGGAGCATAGCAGTCAGGTGCAGCCCTTCTCATCGAAGACCTCATGGAGGAAGAAGGCCATAGGTTTGGGATGTCAGTAATTACAGAATCACAGAATTGTAGGGGTTGGAAGGGACCTCTAGAGATCAGAGAGTTCAAACCCCCTGCCAAAGCGGTCTCCCTAGACCAGGTTGCACCGGTAACAGTTACCTGGGTTCATTATAAAAGCTGGGGTGAAACTGAAACACTTGTTCATGGAAGGGGCTTGTTTGCACTGGAAACATCTTCACAGAAAGTGGAGCACTTTTTCTGTTTTTTCTTGTAAAATTTCAGTAGAGTGAAATAAGCAAGATAGTCAGGTGGAACTGCTATATCTGGAGTTTTTTGGTTTTTTTCCTGTCAGTTCCTTTTTTGGTCTGAAAAAATGATGGGGGAGAAAAGGAATTAAGAAGAGAATCCTGCACCTGCAGCATGCAGGAGAGGAGTTTGAGGGCACCTGTACTCTTAAGTCCTTGAAGAATAACCAGAAGAAAACGGTTTTGAACCTTCATCCTGCTGCCTTTTTCTTTTCTTTTTTTTTTTCCTTTTCATTTTCTTCTTTTTTATTTTTTTTTTTAATCTCAGAGCCAGCTTCACCAGTACAGTGTGGACTTTTATGCAACTTGAATATTTCCTCAGGGGTACAGAGAACTGATTCAACCAGGCAGAGAAAGCTGCACAGCTGTTTCTAAGATGCCCGTTATGAGAAACCTTTTTCTTTTTTTTTTTAATGGCTGATAAATGGAGAAAATCAAAAAAAGAAGTAGGTTTCTGATGTATAATGGTAATAGTGCTAGATGACCATTACTGTCAGCACAAAACTTGACCTTCATTTTGGTCTGTGTCCTGAAAAAATTATTGGTGCTACTTTGCATTGTCCCAGTGGTGTCTTTTATGCTTATTCACATTTCAGGTACTTAACTTGTGTACGTCATGTAAGGATGGGGTTAGGTGGAGGTGGGAAGTAAGTCTCTCCCTTAGGGGGCTCAGAGTACATCCATAATTCATCAGTTCAGCAATAATCTTCTTAATTAAAGTTATGTGATTTTTTTTCTGACCCGAGGCTGTAGTTTCTCAGCGTGCTGTAGGATTTTTTTCGTATTTAACACCCATCAAGATGCATACTTTCCTAGTAAGCAGCTGTATCATGGTGGGGACATAAACTCAGATTCTCTGTCATCTTAAAAAAGCATGTTATTACTCATAAATGAATGTGTTAATTCTAGTGCATGGTCCAGAATGTTTTAAAGATGGTTATAATTTGTCTCACGTAACTGAAGAAGTACTGTGTAAGAAAGTACTGATTTTCCCAGGTTTCTTTTAGAGTAATGTAGAAGAAATGGATGTGTTGAAGGCACAGAATATGTTATAAAACTAACTTAAATGTAGATACCTATATCCAGCATTTACTTAGAGGCACAGGTACAGCTTAGTAAGAACAATGCAGCTGTGCATAGATAGAAGAACCCCATGAAGCATTGAAGGTTTGCCCAATTCCAGTAAATATTTTGTCATGAAAGTTTGTGGAACTGAAACAGTGTATTTTTGTGAGAAATGAAGTGGGAGAGAGCAAAAAGCAGTGTTTCTCTTTGTATGCATATTGAGTGTGTGTGGGTGGGTGTGAGTTTATACATAAACTTGGTGCACATGTCTGAATGCTTTGTTTTTATAATCGCTGTGCTTTTATCATTCCTTCAATCGTAGGCGAATCTTTCTTTTCCCATTCTGGGTATTTATGTGCTGCCCATCCCCCACAGCTGGGCTGTATTTATCAGTCTAATTGTGTTTTCCCATGTGAAAGCACTTGGCCTAATGTCGTTTCAACTATGAACAAAAGTGAGACCCGTTTTGCCAGGTCTGTGATGCACTCACTCCCTGTGTACCAGTGCTGCCTGCAGTCGCAACAGTTGGATCAGCTTCATTTGTTATAAAGACATGATCCAGGGCGATCACTCTGAGCATTGAAAAACTTGCAAATTTGGTGTTGGAGGTTTGGTGTTGCTGAAGACCTACTTTATTTTATCCGCTCTTGAAAAGATGTTCTGAGATGCACAGTGCATCCTGCAGATAGCACCTCTGTAATCAATGGCTTTGGTTGAGCCATCTCAGACAAAATGAAGAGCTGCAGCCGCGCTCCCTCCCTTAGCAGATTTGCAGAATGGTGATATATTCCTGCCTTGCCTGGGTTTTCCTTTGTCACTTGGTAATCTCCTAAGAAGTGGTAAATATGACAGTGCTGAGTTTGCTGCTTTGCACAATAACCACCCTCCTAATGCCTGCTAGCAAATGGGACAGCAGCGCAGCCATGCACTTGGGAAGAGAACAGCTTGGGGGAAGCTGATAAGTGCTGTGAGAGTGAAAGCAGAATTGATAACCATCGCTTCCATTCAGCAGAGCCCCTCGAGTTGTGCTGCTCCCAAACCCCATCAGCTCAGCAGTCCCAATGAGCATTATGCAGATGTGGTGTGTGGTCACTTGCAGCTCGTTTCTGCGCTGACTGCTTGGTTTATTTCCTTGCAAAAGTATCTAGCTCTCTGCATTGTGGAGTGATCCGTGTATATTTGACGCTTGATGTCAGTGTGTAACTTCACTGGCAGCATCACTTTGTTAAAGGTTATTAACTCTGCTACTATAATACCTGCAGTGGTCACAGTCAATCTCAAAAACTGCTAGATGACAGGGAGCTGGGGACTATTTTAAAACTATAGAAGTATGAAAGTGTTTGATTACATTGTTATATAAATACACTACAAAGAGTGGAGAGTGGAGGCATGAAACCTGCAATGAGTATTTTTCTGAGTAATTGTGCTTGCCTCTTGCAGAGGCAATACCTGTGGTTTGTGTTCTGGGTTGCACCTTCAGAAGACATGATCAATATAATTATAATCCTGCAAAAGCCTGCTTGTTTTCAAATAAAATTAAAAACATTCTTTTTCAGTATGAACTGAGCTGCAAAATACCAAACAATGTAGGTCACTTCTCTAGTATTTTATATGCTTTATTCCTCTATAAAAAATTTAATTAGGTTTTTCTTATTCAAATGCTATTATTCACATCGCACCGTATTATCTTGCATGTTGTATTGCGTTGCAGTAATAAACATAAAGCACCACTTATTTGTACAAATGTTATAGCTAATTCCCTGCGAGCGTTTGCATATTTTCAATAGCAATAAGAATTACAAATAGCAAGTGTGATTTATTTATTTATTTATTTTTGTTCTTATCCAGTGCACAATAGACTGAGTACACAAGAGCTGGTGGTAGGGAAGTACGTTTTTCAACCTGCTAAGACCAAATGTTCTCGACAAAGAGTCAAAGGAGAAAAAGCACAAATAAAAATAGATTCAGGAGGTTTAAGCTGCTGCCTCTAGGCATCTAACTCTCTGTAATTTCAAGATTTTTTTCTGATAAATACACTCCTATCATAAAAATGAGGGATTATCACTGGGATTTCCAACCCAGGAAATTCTGTGACTTTGAAAGAACGGGTACCTGAGGTGTGTAATCAGATAGTAATGATGCTTAGTTTCTGGAGATAAGGCAAGGCTCAGTGTTGAGCAGCTTCAGCCTCTGTTCTGCATTATCTGCCCACTGAGACATTGAATTTTTTTTTTTCCTTCCCATTTGCTGAGATGCAAAACGGAAAATGATGACGGCTGAATTCTCATGGGGAGAGGAGGAGATGCAGACAGGATCTAAAGAAGAAGTTTTTATGATGAAGGTGATGGGGCACTGGTTCAGGTTGCCCAGAGAGGAGGTGCCTATCTCTGGAGACACCCAAGGTCAGGCTGGATGTGGCACTGAGTGCCTGATGGAGCTGTACGTATCCTTGCTCATTCCAAGCATATAGGACCAGATGGCCTTTTAGGGTCTCTTCTACCTCCAAAGATTTTATGATTCCATAAGTGGAAGTAACTTTTAGAAAGTGTTGTGTCATTTGGTACTCCCTGGAAGCAAAATTTTTAAGAGGAACTCCTCATTATAGCATATAGTGCTATTCCATTTCTGCCCCTATGGAATGGATCTTGCCATCCAAAATGATGTTTCAAATGTCTAGTGCTTGAGTCTCTTCAAAAAGTCAGGAGTGTGCTTTGAAGTGCAAAGTTAAGTGGTCACACGTGGGCCTTGAAGAACTTAATGATTTTATAGAAACGTTTGTTGTTAAGGGAAGGGCAGTTGCTGAACTGCTTTGCTCTGAAGTTTGACTTGCATAAAGTAATGCACAGAGACTGTAGCACATTGGAAAGTTTGTTTGCTCAGCAGGACTGGGCAGAGAAAAGAGGTAGTTAGAAAAGTCATAAACAGCAAAGTAGTTTTAATGCCTCTTGAAATTTTAAATATACAGTAAAACGTGATGATTTCAGCACTATACCTGAATCCTTTTATTTTTTTTCTTTCCTTCTCTAATTAAATTTTTCTAAACAGCGGGAGATAAAGGTCTTTGTGGAGGACCAGAAGTTGTTTATGTTTCTCCAGTCAATAAACAAATGGGAGCTTTCTAAACATGTTCTCAGTGACCTGGTAGGTGAAGAAACCACCTTGGTAAGGAGAAACGTGTTGCCTTGTGATCATCAGTGTCACTGCTCAGATCTCTTTGCTTTTTTTTTTTCTTTTTTTCTTTTTTCATAATACTTTTATTTCAAAATGCTGAAGAGTAAGTGCTCTGGGAAAGAAGCACCTGTAGCTATAGCCAGGGAACAATCTTAATCCCTTTGGTAATTCTTTAACTCTTTGACCTTGTCCTGTTAATCTCTTTGAGAATTTTATTCCTTGACCTCTTGGTTCTAATCCCATCACAGATTTTATTTCTTGACCTCCTGGGTTTGATCCGTTCACTAATTCCACTCCTGAGCTCAGGGTGTAGGAGGGTTTTGTGTAAGCACATCTTTGAATCTGGCACTTGAAAGTTAGCTGTGGACCTCTATGAATGAGCCTTCCTGGCGTGTTTCTGGTTAATGGCTGAGAGTTATAAGATGTTCCTTATGTCATTATAGACAAGTATAATCTCAGCCAATTTCTTCTAAGCCAAAAAAACTGTTCTAAGAAACAGTATCAGGCTGCCTTGACAAGGGTATCATCTGCTTAGATGAACATTGATGAGTTTGATTACTGTATCATTGCAATTAGATCCTGTGGGAGGATTTGAGTTGGGAGTGTGCAGTTCTATGGATGTTGGGGTGTCTGCAGGCTCACAGAGTTAAGAGGGAGTTAAGTGGGTTTGAATGCCCTTTCCTTGTGTTTGGGCCCAGCAAGAAATGCAGAGATGTTGACCAGCACTTAGCTCAAGCCAAGGACGAAGGGATGAAAGAATGTGTCCTGTCATTTTTCTTCTTTTAAACTCAGTTTCCCGTAGTGCATTAATTTTTAAACTGAGACTTTAATCTACAACATTTTAGCCCCTTTCATGAAGAGATTTTTTTCCCATTCTTTTTGCTTTCTGCTAGTTATGTAAGACCATCTGCTGTTTATGTTTTGTCACTTTAAGTGCACATTATCTTTACTGCTGCTACTTTGCTGAAATAATCACGTTATTTGGAAAATTTGCTGGAAAGTTGCTTGCTTTTGTCTGTGGTGTGTCTTTGGTTGGATTGTACAGTAAGGCGTGTAGGCACTGCTTTGTCCTTGTGCACTTGACATTAACATATGATTTACCAAAGGCAGGGAGAGCTGCAGGCAGCTGGGAATGGTGCTGAGCCTCACACCCGCATTAGCAGAGTTACAGCCATGTGTTGTTGTGAAGCTGTGGCTTAGAGGTGGTTTCCAAAGCAGCCTTCAGCTGAGGACGTAGCAGCACCATGTAGTACCTTCTGGATAAGATGCTGTTCTGAGTAAAAGTGGGGTTTGATGCTCAACTCTTGCTGAGCAATTATTCCTCAGGCAGCAAGAAGGTATTTTTCAAATGCTGGTTTATTTTTCACTCTCACTTTGTAAAAGACGTAGATGACTTTTTGGTTTGTTTATTTGAGTTTTTCATCAGGTGCAAAGCTATGCAGTAAAAAGTCTGGCAAAGAAGTCATAAGAAGTATTGGACAAAAACTAAGTGTGTATTGTCAAAATAGTTTCTGGATGCCTCTTCTGCTCTTTTCCAGTGACTCAGTTCCCAAGTAGCTAACTTGCCCATCGTAAGCTAAAATACATCAGTGCAAATTATAATTGCCATTATGATTTCAATAAACCTTTTAATTAAAAGGAAGATTGTGTCTGCTCTGCCTCCGCCTCCTCTCCCCTCCTTTTTTTTTCCCCTCCTACTTATTAAAAATTAAATGCCAACTCTGGATTCACTCAACAGTGTCAGCAAATTAAATATTCAGTTTCCAAGATCATGCATTACAATAGCTGTAATACCAATAGCCTTGGAAAAGCCATCAAAACAAGGAATGTCAGAGCTTCCTGTGTTTAAATCTGTGTTTAAATTCATTCGCTAAATGCCACAGCAGCAATGGTGTCAGAGATTTATAAAAGAATATTTTAAAAGTCCAGACTTCATGTTAGAGGTCTCACCTGCTGACAAAACTGTCCTCATGTTTCCTACGTTACTGCAAGTGGCAGTAATTTGTGGCAACAAATACTGATGGCTCAGCTGTATGCTGAAGTTATTTGGCAGTGTTGTCCGTGCGGATGCTCAATTTGTTTGCCAGTTTTGAAGTTGCTGCACAGAGAAAGCTTCAGTTGGAAAATAGCATTATGCACTATGTAAGAAAGAATGGTTACGGAGAAACTGAGCTGAGGAGGGCTTTTGTATTCAAAAGCTGCAACAGGGGTAATGCTCAGGAGATGCTTGAGGTTCATGGGGAACTTCTGCTGTTAGTACACCCCAATGCTAGCACTGTCTTTCCTGGATTAAGATGACGATATGGCCATCTGCTTCTAGGCTTGTGGCAGGAAGACTGAGCTGCATTTACTGGTAGGGAAATACATATGTGTGTATTTCATAAAATAATAATAATGGCATGTGCATATGACACTAGAACAGTATAAATACAGATGATCTCCATCTGTATGTGAGTGGACTGTCTCTTTAACTGCGTTCCCATCCTGGTGAGAGAGTTATCTATTGTGAAGAGCAGAGAGGACATTTAACCTGTCCCCTAAAACAGCACCATATAAAATGGAAACCTCTTTGTCTGGAGCATAGGGATATTACTGTGATAAATGTGATACAGTGGCAAAACCATAAATGCTGCATAGCTCCTTGTCAAAACAGCTTAGATATTTTCTTAAGTATGAAGATGAATTGAAATGAACTGTATTTGCAGTCTGGTGGAATTCAGAGTCTATGTGTGCTTGAGATCTTGTTTTCATTCCAGTTCTCCAGGGTGTTTTTCAGCCCAGAGGTTTCTTTATGCTTTATCTTGTGGCAGATGCTTTATAGACGTTTCAGTCACTCAAGCTGCTATATTTAATGTATCTATTATTGTTAACACAGAAGGTGTTAATATCCATAATGATGTTTCCTCTGAAAAAGCGAGCAGCATTTATTCTAGTTCTTTATCTTTAATGTGATTGTCAAGATTTTGCGATGTAGGAGAAAGAAATGATGACATTCAAGCCATCTCAGAGTAGTAATTCCATTAGAGCGCTTTCCAACTCCTCAGCTGTGACCTTGGCTTCTTAAATTAGTGGAGAAATTTAATATAGGTTTATTAGTGAAAGGAAACCAGCTTTAGAGAGTTCTGTGAAGATGGAAAACAAATACCCTCTTTTCTGCTACAAGTATGAGGAAACATGCTCTGCTGAAGTGGATCCACAAGAAGAAAAAACAATGGAAAGAACCAAATGAGTTGGCCATAGTCTAGTGGGCTGCTGTTTGAACACAGTGGATATCCAAGTCTTGGAAATCCTATGAACAGAAGGTTATAAGGTATGGTGGCTACTGGCATGCTCTGCACAGTTGAGACCCACCACCACCAATGCACCTGGGAGCCAGAAGTTACTCTCTGAAAGGAGCCAACAGGTTCTCCTTGGCACAGTGGCTGCCCTCACCTGACTGTCTGGGGAGAAAATGGTCATCTTAATATTTCCACAGGGCTCAGGCAACCCTACTCAGCCTGAGGCATTTCAAACCTGCATCTTCCACCACCCAGAGGTTCCAGGTCACCTTTCTGACTTGTCCTCTGCCATTATACCTTGCCCCAGCCTCCTTCCTGTTTCTCTTCCAAATGAGCTCATGCTCCCCTGTGATAGAGCCTGGCTGTTCCATAACTATTAAGTTAACTATTCCTCACATCATCCTTCAGCAACCACTCTCACTTGCAGGTGCCACTCACTGGTCCCTCCCATATCCTTGCCAATTCTGTGTGCCCCATGCCAGCCCAGATGCTGACTACCTAGATGTGTTTTTCGGTCCCAGTATGGCTGGGGTAGGAGACTACTGTGATGTTACATGATACTGTTTGCTTCCAGGCAAACAGAAAAGTACGCTTGTAGGTGATTTGGGAATATTTAGATTAAAAAGAGAAGCAGCAGGTGATTTTGAGCAATTCTTTGGTTTGGGCTTGCGTTTCTTTCTTGCATCTTTTCAACAATGCCCAAGGACCCTAACATTGGCCTGTTTTTCTCTTTTCACCTGGATGAATACTTTGCAGTTTTCCATTCTGAATGTTGATGCTGAAATTCTCTTGCACTGAGGTGAAGCTGTGTGTACAGTTCAGTTTAATCCGCACTTTGACATTCTTCTTTATTCATAAACTGTAATGATTAAGAACAGTAAATACCATTACATAACCAATTAATGAGAAAAAGTAATTTTTTAGGTGAAATACTTCTTCCAAAATTATTTTGGAATACGTCTTGCACCTTGAAAAATTCAAATGATCATGACTGTATTTTTTGTGTGCAAATGCTTGCTAGTTAGGAACATAGATTTTTTTCTGACATGAGAAAAAGATGGTCAGTGCATTAAGGAGTAATTATAAAAACCTGTAACTTCTGTAGCCATTTTCTACACCCTCTAAAGAAGAGAGAAAGTTATGTGAAGGTTTTGTATTTAGAAAAGGTTTAATTTTTAGTGTACGTAATAAGTGTTTATTACTCAAATGGCTTCCACTGCAAATTAACTGATACTTGAGTGGGAATAGGAGCAGCTATGGTTTATTTCTTGAAAAGAGAATCTGAAAATAATCAGTTCTCAGGTAATTTTGGGGGATCTGGAAAGAGAGAAGGTTGCACCTGCATTTGCTATCCCGCTGCATCTGACCTCTTAAAAGCGCTATCAATTTTATGGACAACAGAGAGGGCATTACTGCGTTTGTTATCATGTTTCCTTTCTAAATGTTTTAGGGAGTATTTGTTTGTTTCCTTTTATTTATTTGTTTTTGTTAAGGCAGAGGACAGAAATCAGATCTTGATTTGTTACCTTCTGCACCGATCTGCAGTGGAGGAACTGTTGGTGTTTTTGTGGTTGGTTTGAGGCTGAGATGAGGCATTCGTATTACGCCACTATCCAAATTCCTGAATCTTACACCTTCCGATTTTTAATTTCTTTTCTCAGACAAAAATTTTAGGGTAACAGAGCAAATCCGTGCTTAAATTCTTTCACCTTTCCCTGTCACTTTTGCTGGTGCTCAAGTCAATACACATCTCCAGGGTATGTCTCTGAAGTTGCTTGAGGCAAAGGAACCAGTCTGCAGGTTTGCTGTCAGAACAATGTTAATTCAGCACCTCCAATAATGCAGATAATGTGTAGTGGTTGGATTTAGTCAGTTTTCTGTTTCTCAGAATAGCTGGCAGCATTTATGTATTGATTACGGATGGATCATTAAATGCTCATATATTGAAGATAAAAGGCTTTAACGACAGAATCATTTTGCCAACAACTAAAAAAAAAAAAAAATTGTGTAACTAATTAAACCCAATCCTTATTCTTTGTCTTCTATCCCCATTTATTTCTGTCTTTTCAAGGCAGTGTTGAAAAAGGAGTTGAGTCAGCTCGTAGGGGCTGACTCTTGCAATCGTTGCAACTTAATTTTTCTGATTCCAGGTTTATATAATGAACATCTCCAGAATGTCTATTGTCACTTTTCTCTAAGTAGATGACAGTGCATCTTATGTGGATTCTTTTTATCTTTTTGTCATTCAAATATACCACTCATAAATTTAGAACCTGTTAATTTTTATATATATATATATT
>VXAB01004665.1:8530-45444 GCA_013399175.1 Odontophorus gujanensis | reverse complement strand
TCCCCCTCCCCCCCCCCCCCCCGAACCCTACGTCTCCCGCAGGCTGAAGGAGTGCCTGCAGCAGGTGAACGACACGGCGTCGCGCGTGGTGGGACAGGCGTTCTTCAACGTCATCCGGGTGCCGTGCTTCGAGTTCGCCTACAGGGAGGAGTGCGTGCAGCCCTACCTCTATGTGTGGTGAGGGACAGCCCCCCTTCTTCCCAGCCTCCCCCCACGGTGGGATGGGCCCTGCTGGTGCTGTCCCCTGACGGGTGCTGTCCCCAGGTGCAGGGCGTACAACACGGTGGCCGTGGCGGTGCCCAAGGAGCCGGTGCTGTATGAGTTTGGTGGGGAGCTCATCGACAGGGCAGCGTGGCCCGTGGGGGAACCCCTGGACCTCCCAGCTGTGAGAGAGAGGAAGAGGATGAAGGAGAAAAAGAAGGGGAAGGGTTTGAAGAAGAAGAGCCCTTCTGGATTCGGGGAGCTGAGCCACGCTGCGTCTGTCACCCCCGTCCCCCCAGGCTCAGGGGGACAGGGCAGCAGGAAGAGGAGGAGGAAGGAGAGGAACAGAAAGAAGAGGCTGAAAAGCAGTGCTGGGGCAGTGTGAGCCCCGCAACCACCCCGAGCGGGCCTTCGTTGTGCTGATTAATAAAGTGGGGTCACGAGCAGTCACTGAGGTGTGTGGGGAGAGAGCCGTGCTGGGGCCAGGGAGGGGGCATATGGGGTGGAGGTGCTCGTCCTACACAAGGGTCTGGTCCCAGTGCGTGGCCCTGAGGGGGGAACCTGAGGTGTGTGGGCTCCAGCTGCACCTGTGAAGCTCACACGGGGCTGAGGGCAGAGCCACATCACTTCCTGGGGCATGGAGGATGCTGTGAGCACAGCACGGACGCAGACAGCTTCCCAAAAGTAGAACTTTTTTATTGGGGGAAACTAAAAACAAAGAGGGCCGGAAAGGAGCCAACAGCACGCAGTCAGCCAACCCCCTCCCCCCACCACCCCAAGAGCTGCTCCCAGTCAGAATCCTGCCATAGAATTTCATGAAATAAAAAAAAAAAAAAGAAGAAAATAGTGTCAGGTCAGCAGGGCTGCCCCCCACCCAGGCAGGGAGAGGCCCCATCCCACCCTGCACGGCTGCAGAGCAGTGTCAGCCCCAGAGTGGACAGCACTGCTCTGTGGGAAGAGCTTTGCTTTGTCCCCCATCCCTCCCCACCGTGCTGCTGCCATTCTCCAGGAGCATTTACATGCAAAAAAGACCTTTGTGGAAGCGGGGCTGCATTTCCTAGCAAAGAAGAGGCGAGCCGGGAGCAACAAAGGCTCTGCTTCCATAGAAAACCCCCACTCAGAAAAGACGGAAGGGGAAAGTGTGCAGCAAGAAACCTTCCAGTTCAGAGACGTCTCTCCTTCGCCCCACGCACTGCAGAGCTGCTCCTGCTGGGACCCAAGCTCTCTGCTCTGCCCCAGTGCAGAAAGAAGTACTGATTTTCACCACCTCCCATGGCAAAGCTGTCACTGAGAGGAGAGGGCAGGCAGCACAGGGTGGGCAGCCCACCCCTCAATGGGTGTTGGGTAGAAATGCTATTTATTCACCCCCCCCAGGTCAGTGAATGCTTCCTTCCAGGCAGGAGGAAGGGTGGAGGAGGGTGCCATGCACTCACAGCTGCTTTGGGTGCTCTCCACCTCAGGAGCTCTTGCAGTGTTTCAGCCCACGTGTCTGTCCCGTGCTCAGGGAAGCTGCTGCTGCTGTGTGGGGTTTTGTTTCGCAGTCTGATAAAAAAAAAAACAAAAAATAAACCCACAAAAAGAAAACTAAATAAATATTGTTCCAAAAGAAGCCGGAGGAGAGCAAGCCTTTGGTACAACAGCTGCGTGTCTCTCCAGCAAGACCCCTAGCCCAGAGCTGTGCCCTACACACGTGGGGCAGCCCGGACTTTGCAGAGCCTGCAATGAGTTGTTTGCTCCGTGGTTTCACGACAGAACCCCTTTGAGAACTCTGGTTTGCTCGTCACAACCCCAGCGGCTTTGTTTCGTGCTCCCTGGGCGAGGAGAGGCAGCAGTCAGGGCACGGGAGAGGCCCAATAAAGCAGGCTCACTCCAGGCCTGCACATCCTGCTAGGTTTGCTTCCTCATCGTGGCTGTGTGCGTAGGACAGACCCTCTCCAGCTCATGATGCCCCACTCGGCTTCCAAGCAGTGAGCCAGGGCCCGGAGCAGAGGCTGCTGCAGCTGTCCTTTCCTATGATATAATTATATATATATAAAGTATACATATTTAGACCAGCTCTGCCAAGTCTGTTGGTTCGCTCAGGTGCACGTCACCACGAGTCGTTTTTCCCACCATCTCGTGACATTAAACGGGAGTTAGACGGCTAAGGGAAGGGAAGGAAGTCGTTTTCAGCTTTCACTCTCCCTTCCCCTTCCTAGAGAAGGGAGCTGAGGTTCGGGCTCAGGTCCTGCACGGCCTTATCGGTCCATCTCATCGAGCAGCGGCGTGGCGTCCCCGGCGATGGACATGGGCGTGCTCTCGATCATGGGGCTGGGAGATGGGCGAGGAGTCAACCTCTGCTTCTGTTTCCTCCGCTCAGCCTCCTTCTCCTGGAGCCACTGCTCGGCCATCTTCCCCCAGTCGATCGCAGCGTGGCTGTTGGTCCTGTGAGGACACGGGAAGGAGGTGAGATGTGTCATGGGTGAGCAAGATTTGAGCAGCTTCCCTGCCCGCCCTCCCCGCTGGAAAGCAAGAGATGTGTCACAGGGACAGATGCATGCAGCTGTTGCACTCACTTTGGCTGCTGCCTCTGCCTGGAACTGGATGACGGCTGCGACTGCGTCTGGGACTGCGTGGACTGGGGCGTGGTGTTGGCCTGCAGCTGGTACTGGGGAGTTGTGATCGGCTGGCTGGGGGTAGTGTAGGAGTAACTGGGGGTCATCAGGGGGGTGGCCACCGGTTGCTGTGCTGGAGTGGTGAAGACCTGCAGGGAGCAGATATTGTTAGAAGGCAGAGGGAAACCTGCTGGGCTGTGAGGCAGACATCTGGCACGCTCTCCACTGCTCTGCTTGCTGGTGCTTGTCCTTGTTGCACTCTCCCAGGCCTGCAGGAACCCCTCGTCTGAGCAAGGAGAGGTTTGTAGTGATCACAGCCCAAGGAATGAGGGGCTGCAGGGCAGAATGAGAAACGCCCTGCTAAGCGCAGGACATTTCTGGGTCCTGCTTGCTTCCCCCTAGAGCCTCCAGTCACAAACCAGCCATCCTTCCTCACCCATTCCACACAGGGCAGAAGGGAACGCACTGAAACCAATCAAAGATGAGGACCACAAGAGAGATGAGTGCAAGAGACATTTGGGACAAGCCAGCAGAAACAACACCTCTCAGCAAACATGAAAAACAGGCACATTTGCCTTGATTTGCTGCCAGAGTGGACTGCAGAGAAGACAGCTGGTCCCAGACCCCAAGCTGTCTTGCTCACTGTTTGCCCAGCAGAGCACTTACACTCTTTGCTTCCTGGTGTTTACCTCCCTCTGGATTCTCTTGATACACTGGGTTATCCACAGTCCCTGTCTATCCCCAGCTCAACACTTCTGACAAACTCCACGAAAGCCTCCCAAGGTGGTCCAAAAGAGGATCACTCCTCCAAGCAAGCCTTGTCTTGCAGCACCTCTGTTAGATCTCTCTATCAGCAGGGTGTGTTTCCTGTACCCAGGCACTGCAGTACAGCTGGATTTTGCCTCAGGGTCAGCTGGGGAGCTGGCAACACGTGCTGGAGGAGGTAGGCACCAGCATGCATGAGGAAAGGCTTCAGCATGAGCTGAAACCATTCACCTTCATCTCAGTCAATGCAAAGCCTGTGGGTATTCAGTCAGGCCGAGGTGTTCGGTGCAGCCTGGAGATTAGCACACTGAGCTGAAAAGCCCTGCAAACTCAGCACATAACTTCACAGCTAATCTCCTTCCCTGGCAGCTCACGCCATCCACAGAGGGGCACAGTCAGAAAGCTGTGTGCCCGCACCGCTGGATCCCTTCCCTCTACCCTGCTGCATTCCTCAGGAGCCAGACCAATTTGCTTTTTGCCTCAATCCCCTTTTCAAAGGCTTAAAAAGTGTACCTACGTGGTACGCACTGCTGCCACCTCCACTGCCTCCGTAGCCATACTGACTGGATGCCCACTGTGCAGGGGTGGCATTTGGGTTCTGCCCCTGGCCTGTCACAGCAGCAATGGCACTGAACATCTGGGAAGTCATGTTCTGCGGCAGAGCGTTCACTGCACGGGTCAGGTCTGCAAGGAAGGACACAATAAGCATAAGCAGAGCTTTGAGGAGGATCTCTGTGCCTCAGTTCCAACCAGAAAAGGCCTACACTGACCTGCCAGGTTAATGTTAGCTGGAGTAGCATTAATGGAGGCTGGAGTCCTGGTCCGACTGCTACTGCTGGGAGTAATACCTGTACAAAACACAAAGCAACACAAATGGATTTGTTCTCCCAGAAGAATAGTTATCTGTCCTGGCAAGACTCTGCCTTACCAGGGCATGGTGTGGGCAGGATTGCATGGTGGGGAAGGCTAAGAGAGAGGAAAGGGACAATTCTAGCCTTTGCTGCATGGTCCACTTGGCTGAAAGATCAACTGTCACGAGAGTTCTTAACAGAAGACAAAAACCTGAGTACTGCTTTGAAACACAGGAAATCCTAAGACATTTCAGAGGCAAAGAACACAGAATTGTCCTTTACCAACTGCCCCCTACTACATGACACCCATTAAATTAGGAGCTGAGATGCTCAGGTCTTGGGGGACTCACCTGGAACAGGGTCCTGATAATGATCCTTGAACCACCGGAAGAGTCCATTCACTGTCGGGAAGACCTGGCCCCGGTAGCGGAATCCTTCTGGTGTTACTGTCACATACTCTATCCTGTGAGGAGCAGTGAATCCAAGAGAGCACAGGAGATCAAAGGCTGCTTTCAGAGCCATACCAGCTTCCAGCACCCTCAGACTAACAGGCCACAGTCAGAACAGGCACGGCCTACAAACTCAGGTGATGTCTGGACTGGAAATGAACACGGAGACCTAGACAAGATGCTCTCACATTGTTTTCAAAGAAGCACTCCAAAATACCTTGCCTTTCCTTGAAGGAAATCTGTCAGTCATTGCTTACACTCTACCCTAGTGACACCCCTTGCACAGGGCAGTGCTGACTGTGGCAGCCAGCTGTTAAGAAACACAAGAGTCTCCTGGGTGACATTTACTACTAGACATGGATCCTCTGCAGTCAGGAGGACATACATACTCTGCATAAAGGGAGGCCTGGCTTACAAGGTACACTGACAGAACTGGAAGAAAAATCAGGGGTGTGGTACTGGCAACACTCCAGCTGCTGGGCTTATCTCTCCTTTACCTTGGTTTGCCTCGAGGCTGATAACCCAAGAGGAATTTGCCAGGTAGATCTTTACAGGCACTGATAAAGTAGGGAATAAACGTTGGCTTCTCCTTCTTGGTCTTTATCAGCAGCTCTTCCAGCTTCTAATTAGAGAGAGAAAAAAAACAACAAAATGAGATGCTCAAGGAAAGCCTACGCTTCAGGCAACACATAGGACCTGCAGATATCTCCCTCCACATGCTGCTGTCAGCCCATTTTCCCCCTAGCTCTGACAAGGGCCACCAATTGCACTGTTTTTGTCCATACCACAGCAGGGAGGACTTGCCCATGTATGTTACTGGATCAGATCACAGATCTGCAGAGAAACACTTTGCCACCACTGGAAGGTGCTTCTCAGAGGGTGCTAGAAGGGAAAGAGCTAGAGAGGGACAGAACCCGACTCCTTCTGTCCTTCTGAGAAGATATACAAATGTCACCAGGTCACAGAAAGCCAATACTCTCCCTTCCAGTGGTATTTGCTGGCAGGGCTGTGGCACAGCATTGTAGCACACCACACTCCCACTACAGGAATCTATCCCACTGCTCCCAGACAGAATCCTCCGAGTCCTACAGCTGGAAAGCAACTCCCAAGCCCGAGGTGACAGGAAGATGATCAGAGCTCAGTCCAGCAGCAGCTCGTGCTAGACTAGTGTTTAAAATCTTGCCCTCATACAAAGACATTTCTATCATGCTCCTCTATCTTCCACACAGGCTGGGACAGGCTCACCTTCTTGTCTCCACCATTGCAATCCTGGTAGTATTTGTGATTCAACAGGTCTCTGGCAAAAGAAGCCATTGGCTGGACGTAGCGAGCAACAATTTCATCCAAGTCTTCAAACTCCTTTGAACAAATACATTTAAAGAGGTATTTAGGGCACGTGAGGAGGAACTATAGAACTATCAGTAAAATACCTTGCTCAGCAAGGCCGGATACTTTAAGTGTAAAGAGCTAAGAACTGTCTAAGAGTAATTTCCAGCGATAGCCTGAAAGCAGCTGCAAGGACACAAAGCTGTGCCAACCCGACCCTGACAAACAGGCATTTCTCCTTTCCCACCACGTCCTTCCTAGGTGAGTTCTGCAGGGTTCTTACCTCTGTGTTAATCCAAAGTGTAGAGCCCAGACTGAAGGCATTCTCCTTGCCCTCTTCTCGGACATCCACGTGCTGGTAAATCCCATCATTCACCTTCCAGGTCACAGTGAGGTGGTTCTCCCCTTTGCTGCTTGGTCGAATAATCACATCCCCTTGGTCCATGGTTTCCATCATCTTCTCAGCTTGCTTGAAGCTAATGTTGTGGAATGATGGGTGAGCAATTACTCTCTTGATGTATGCTAGGAGACAAAGAGGAGTTGTTTAGACTACAAAGAGGATCTGATTTATTGCAAGTATACATCTTATCATGCTTCTTCTCCTGATGCACTCTGGGAAGGCTGGTGCTACCAGGGGTGAGAAAGATGAGAAACTCACTTGTCCGCTGCTGCTTTCTTTTCATGTCTTCCTCCTGTTTGTGATCTGCTGCCTCAGTGTCGAAGTCATAGTAGGTGTCTTTAGGCAGTTTCCACTCGTTGTTCTTATCCATCAGGTCTGAGGTCCTGCACGTCAGATCTGCACTGAACTTCTCGATGTCAATCTTCATAATCCTGCAGTGAACAGTCATTCCCACCTACAGGAGAGGTGCAGGAGCAGCAGATCAGCAGGCGTGGCTGATGTGCCAGGCACCCTGCACTACAGAGCAGTCTGTGCAGGTACAAGTTCCTTCAAACATTTCAGGCTGATACCACCTTTAAAAGAGATTGCTCCATACAAATAAAAAAAGCAATTGGTGATCCCTGTTATGACAAGAACTGAAAAGAGATTCAGGGAGGTTTTTTTTGCTGGCAGTTCTCCAGCATGCTTACTATCTGCACTCTATACACACTGCAAACTGCTACATTTGCTTTTTAGTTATATTTAACAACGGGAAAGGCAGATCTGGTTCATGATGCAAAAGAAAGCAGTTAAGTCTGTTCAGAAAGGGACTGGAAGACACCCAAAGGACTTCCCTACTTAAATAGGGAATGGAAAATCCTACCACAAAAACTGTAATGTCTTAGTCCAGTTAACCGTGCTGAAATTAACAATGGCTCTTTAAAGAGCTGCTGGGAGACCTCTGCTTACAGGATTATCCATCACCTGTACAGATTGTCAGGAGATCCCAGGAGACAGAAAAGATGTTAAAATAGAGGTTTAACACGTGATGAAAATATGAGATTCTACTTCTTTCGGAACCCCAGACCCTTTTCCTGAGCAAGATCAGTACCTCTGATGACCTTGACAAATAAACTGCAGAAGAAAAAGCTACAAGAGAGGGAAGCAGACCCTCACATACCTAACAGCAGCTCTGTGAACTCTTTAAAAAGTCAGGAACAAAGGCCAGCTCTGCATTAGAATGCCTTCTGCTCTCCCAAACCCAGACTTTAGCCAGACTATAATAAATCCTCATGCAGTACAACATGTTAACTGATTAACATGGTTCCCACCAGCTGCCAAGAGAGATTTGCACTGTGGACACTAATCAGAACCTGAACATGCTGCTGACTTAAAGTCTTCCAATGAAAATAAGGTTTGAAAAGCCATTTAGGGAACAGTGTTGTTAACCAAACTTCAAATTCATTGCCATTGGCTCCATGCTCTTCCAGTTCTTGCTGGATATGAGAAAATCCACCCTTTTCATACCTTCACTCTTTCTTCTGGCCGCTTGACAACCTTATCACTAAGAAATTTTGTTGGGATGAAGCCAGCAACACCGTTATCCAGTCGTGTCTTCACTCCAATGGCCTGACCTGGGCAGGATCCACTGTCAAAGTGATTCCAAACCTGGAGCAAGGCAAAGGTAAAAGTCATTCAGCATGAAAATAAAATAAAGCAGGCAGCTCACATTTGAGCACATCTAAAAGTTTGGCTCAGCAAACTGGGGCACCCAGCATAGATGTGTGGAAGGGCACAAAACTTTAGTAAAAGCTGTCCAGTAACACAGTCTTCCTACTTCAATTCTGCTCAGCTCATAGGGCTTTGCAACCAGGAAGGACAGAACATTAGAGCCTTAACACAAGCCTGCAGCTAGGGCTGGTTTCTAATTAACACAGTAGGACTTTAAAGTCACCAATTACCAAAGCTGGAATTCAGCAGTGTTTAGAAGAGACCTAAAGCACAGCTGCATTAAGCAGTAGGGAGTCCAGAAAAGTTCTTGACATTGAGAAGGTGGCAGAACAAACTTCTGTTCTCTATATCACAGGCAGCTTTAAGTATTTGCAAAGAAGTGGTTAGCCTATCACCAACACCTTTTCACACCTAGCCTAGTTCACAATGTAGCCCTAAAGAACCTGTCAGAACCACACTGAGACAATCAGTCAAAATCAAAACATTTTACATCTGTAATTAAAGGTCAATGTTCAGGTTGAGGTCCTTGGGCACTGTAGATGCAATTTTGGCTTTGATATCTTGTTTTCCGAAAGCCTTTGACTACTGCATCCCAACAAAACGTTACAGTCTGGTAACAGACACCCAACAAAGGCCAGCATGAGAAGCAATCCCACCTCACTGAGCTCTGGGAAGTTATCCTGCTGACAGAAAGGACACTGCCAAAGGCCAGTTTCATCATTCCGTATTGCCTGGTCATAGCTCTCTCCCTGTGGCCGCCTGTGTGCTATCCCAGTCACGTTGCAGATGATCATTTTACCTGCAGTGTGATGGGAGAAGGAGAGAATAAAGAACTGAAAGCCAGATAGTCATCTTGATCTAAGGCAGATATGCACAAAGGTCTTAAGAGACTTCCCAGGTACTTGAAAAGCTGCTTCATACACGTGTAACCTTAGCACTATCCCAATGTCACCCTCAACAACCACCTCTTGTTAGCCTAAGTAAACTTAGGATGACAGTAATCATCAGGGCTCTCTCTCACTCTTAAGAGAACAAGGACATACCTATATAAAAAGTCTCTGGAGTTTCTTTGGTCAGCATATTGAAGACCTCTTCTGTATTTGGAGAACGGTATGGGGTTCTTAGGTCCTTGTACCTGCAGCTTAGCTCAGCTCGAATGTCATATAAAGTGATATGTTTGTCACCATAGCCCTGTGTAGCATTTAAAGGTTAAAAAGTTACAACTTGCAAGAAGGACACAAATAGGGAATCTGCTAAAAGTTACAGAAGAACTCAATTAACTTACCAAACACCAAAATTAGAAAAGCTTAACAGACTAATCACCATCTCAGCCCTCTCCCCCTGCCCCAAGTACACTTTCCATTAGCATTTACTACACGGCATTGTCAGACACTGAATACTTGTTAAAGCTATTTATACATTTTACAACAGCAGCAGCTGAGTGCTCAGCTCCTAAAAAGGATAAAGGTCACCTGTTACAAAACCTAAGAAACTGGGGTGGACAACACAGCCTGCCCTCTGTTTCTGAGCACCAGGAGCCACCTAGCGCACCTGTCTCTCCAGTTCTTCAGCAAAGGCATCGAGGTCCAGGTCCTTCAGACGTTCAGGGTTTTCTAAGATCTCCTCTAGAGCTCCTGCAGGATTTGCATCCTCAGCTGACTCATCATATTCTAAGGCATCTACTGCCATTTTTCTTGCCCACTCGTAGGTTTCAGGATGGACCCTGGAACCATCCAGGACTTCGATGTAGGAATCAGTACTAAAATGAAACCAAAGTCGTGTTCAGATAAGGACTCTGCAGGATGCCACACCCAGCTCCTTCAGCTCAATAACAAATCACACTACTGACCACCACTGCTGGCTGTGTGGCTGCTCCACCAACACTGACCCCCAAAGGAAACTGCTACTCTAGATAAAGAATTCTCTGTGTTCTATTACTAAATTGGTGGGATCTAATGCAATAAAGGACAATTTCCAGCATACATGCACGATGACTGTGGAAAGTTAGGGAACAACTGTTTTTAGTTCAGTTCCTCTTGACCACAAAGGGTCTTTCACACCATAGCAAGCTATATAATTAATGTTCTGGAGCTCACATTGTTGGACAGGTTTAGCTGCCCTTAGGAATCAGATTAATCACCAGCAATACCTGAACTTGGCCAGAGATCAGAGGGGCCACACAGAAAACTCCTGGAAACATGGACTCCACAGAACAAGACTGTTTCAGCCTGTCACTGTCTGATAACTCCACACTCTGTGATGCACTGATTGCAACCCAATACCCACCTATCACCCAGCGACGCTGTGTCAATTTTGATGAAGCCAGCACAGTTGATAAACACCTTGGGTCCCATGTGACACATCGTAACCAGCTGGGTCCTGTTCTCCAGACGTGTGTTGTTTTGTTTTAAGATCTAGAACAAAAAGGAACAGCATTCTGATTCAAACCCAAGGGTTTTCCAGGAAAAGCAGAGGACTTGCACTGCACAGTACAGTATTCAAAGCATCTGAGATAACCATGCCTATCACAAATCATGAACTATTGCACCCTGAAAGGATGACTCCATGCGGACTAGCTCCATCTCTCCATCTTCTGTTTTCTACAGTATGGAGGCATCCTGATGCTCTAACAGTGTTGTCAGTTCCTATGAGCTCAGAAGCTGACTAGTACTGAGAGATCTGCTGAGTTGTGTAGGTCTGTGAAGGACGTAAGTCTATGCACGGTTTCAGGGTTAGGAGCAGTGAGATAACACATATGAAAACATGTTGACAGAGCTGTCAGCTGCATCTGGCACAAACAACCCTGACTCAGCTCCTAACAGCACTGCCATCAGGCCAACACGCACACTATTAAGGATGCAGTTTCTGTAGACAGTGACAGAAGCTCCCTTACCTTCAGCAGATGAGTGCCCTTGCGTGGTCCCAGGCCACACACATACTGCAGCAAAGCCTGGCTGTGAGGGTGAGCAATTGCCCGATTGACATCAACTCCCACCTCATTCACACGGTTTATGAATTCGCAGTAGAGGGCATTCAGCAGATCCTCCTTCACCACATGCTCCTGACAGAAGGGAGAGGTGTTAGCCTCACAAGGGGATGTGTGCAATGCTTTGCTATAAGCAAGGACCAAATGCAGCAGACTGGTTCTCCAGAGCTGTACTGCAACTCAGAGTTACTCCCTGAGAAGAGCGTAAAAGCAGGGGGCAGATGAACTAAAGGAGGCAGAAAATAAAACAAGTGCTGTGCAGCCTGAACAGCCCAGAACAGACAGAACTTGTACTGGTTCAATGTGGAATACTTTTCCTTGATAGCAAACAAGCCCAGGTCTTTCAAGCCACTTTGTTTCGTGGAAATGGAACCCTCCCACCCGAAGATCCCATAAGGAAAATTCACCTGCAGAGGATGGAGTTTCAGGCAAAGAATATCCTCATCAGAGCTGCAGACCTGGGCAAACTCTATGAGAGGGTCCTGAATGCGACGAGCAAGAGAGACTGCTTGACGTAACAAAGGTGGGTAATCCCGGAACTCATTCTGCAAGAGGCCAGGAAATCACATTTTGTGGCATGCCAAGTAAAGACACATCAGACAAGGACTGGAACAAGGGGGGTATTTTTTGCTCACTGCAGAAAACTGAGATCAAAGGCCCCCCCATGAAGCCTACTGTAAACAAGAACAAAATGAGCCCCTTCACTCTGCTGAAAAAGGGTCATTACAGACTATACCAACATCTACTTTGTGCATCTGCTAGTGTTGATTTCTTCAGAGAAGCCTAAACAAGATATTTTGCCTTGACTTAAGGATCACTTTCTAAATGGATCACATCAGGCAGTGCATGACACAAATCTGGGCCAGTATAATAGAAGCTGAGACAGCCCAAATGGGCCAAAGGCTAAGGAGTGGCTAAAATTATGGAAAGTTCACCTCAGATTTCTTGCTGTTCATGTAGAGGATGGCCAGTTCATTATCCACCAGCTCCACTCCAATAGAGGACAGCTGCTGCCCCTGATCCAGTTCATGAACGATCCTCTTTACATCCTCCATCAGCATCTGAGCATCCCTAGAGAGAGATGACCAAGGGTATTGAGGGAAGAACACAAAGCTGGGCCCTCAAACCACATAGGGAGATAACCCCAATGTTTTACAACACACCACTAACAAAATAGGTCCCTTCAAGCAAAATCAACATCACAGGTCATCTAGAAATAGAACAACAGACAGCAAGTCTCATAGCACAGTACAGACCAGTTTGGAGAAAAAATTCTCTCCACAATGAAGAACAATGGTAGATCTTCCATCATCTCAGTGTTATAGCCACTACCCTTCTCTACCAGAAATAGTGTTAACATTCCTAGCTGTGGGTAGGCAGCTTTTCAATTCCAGAAGTAAGTACACAATTTTATGGCTTATTTAAAGCTGCATTCCATGTTAGCTTTTCATCTGAGGAAAGAGAGTCTCTGGGAAGACCCAGCACCCTAAGAGTCTAGTAAGGGTATCTAATGCCATTTACTGCGTGCTCTAAAAAGCTGGGGAGGGACACCACCAGTCCTTCCCTCTTCTCACTAACTGTCCAAGCAATGAAAAAGGAGGAAAACACCGCAGAGAGACCTGGAAGCAAAAGGGACACAGAGATCTGTTATCTGACCTGTTCTCGCCTGCAATTGTGACCACGTGAGGCTTCTTGTTCAAAAGGAATTTTTTCAAGGTTTCAATATCCTGTGCCTGGAAAGAAAAGCAAGACAGGTCAGAGAAGAAGAGGTAGAGGGTTTCTGTACTGAATCAGCTACTAGTTTTGGCTTCCTATTTCACAGGGAAAATCCTCCCACTCTGCTACCCTGAACTGGAAGCAACTCTCCCTTCCAGAATAACTGCAGGGTGGAAAAAAGGCAGAATTCTTGCACATAAGACTGACAAGGCCTACACTGTCTTCAGTCTGACTATTCCTCTCTGGCCCACAGTGCATCACTCAGCACCAAGAGCAACCTGTGGGCACTGGTCTTAATAGCCATTCTGAGGCTCACCTTCTTTTCCCTCTCCTCCTCACGCCAGGCATTCCTTCTCTTCGTGAAATGTGGCAGTCGGAGGAAGTCTGTAACCTCTCCCTCTCCATTAACGAGGGCACAAAACACAGGGTGGTCCCTGAAACACAGAGATCATTCGCACATGGAAGACTGCTAAAGCTGAACGTGGATCTTGAGCCAATTCCATTCCTCTTACCTGGCTGAGGAAAATGCAATGCCTAGCACCCGAATTCCCTTCCCTTGGTTTTCATCCATGAAGTCATCATCTTCCTCCACTTGCTGATCAGGACGGTATGAAGCAACTTTCAACCAGTTGTACAGCTTGCGGCTGCAAGCCTAGTAGATGGGAGGAAAGACAGGACTGAGAAAATCCAGTTCAGGAGCTTTGGCGCAGTCCTACTCCAGAGTGAAGGTCAGGGACTGCTCAAGGCAGAAGGACAGTATGTTCTGTCAGAATCAGGGCTAGGTCTCCAAAATTACAAAGCCCATCTTCTCTCCCTCTGAAGCACCTAATGTCAGAAGAGAACTTCACTCAATCCCCCTCACTGTCCCCTTCTCCTTCCCAAGTGCCTTTATATGGCCTGTTAGCAACTATATTCAGCATGCTGCAGAACTGTTAGCATCTATAAACTGAGCTCTGTTTCACATGCATCTGTACCCCACCTCACCTTGAGGACATACTCCTTGGCCTCCACCAACAGTTTGTTCTTCAGCTCTTTAGCCATTTGCACATAGAGGAACTGGTTGAGGGATCTCTCAATGGCCATGGTACGCTGCCGATTCCATTCCTGCACCTGGTGGCTGAACTCATCCCGATAATAGAACTGTTTGATTTCCTCAAAGTATGTTTGGTCACTACCATAACTGGAAAAAAAAAAGAAAAGAGGATGAGAAACAGATATCCAGGAACAGTTTGGGTTACAGAGGAGCTCTAACAGCATAGCAGCACTGGATGAATAAACTCTGCCATGGCGTGGCCACTTAGAACTCACCCCTCCACTCCTTTCATATCTATGCTGATATCTATAGTCAGCAGTGCCTCATCTTCTGCCAGGCTCATTTTCAGAAACTGGTCATCTCGCAACTCCTTCACAGGCTTGTTCTTCAAGTATTTAAAGGAATAGGCATAGTGGGCTTCATCAATATCCTGGGATAGAAAAAAGACAGTCAGCATGCATACAGGCATCCACAAAGACAGACCCTACCATACAACTGTAGTAGACAATGCTTTTTCTTCAAATACTCCCTTCACTTCTATGCCTGCCAGTTTGCATTTCCTCCCCCAGCAGGACACAGTGGGATTCATTCCCAGTCCCAGAAAAATAGAGACCATTCCAACAACTGAAGGAAACATCTCAACAGTAAGATGAAACACTGAGGCTGAAAATGGTCTCTGCAACAACCCAACTCACATGTTGCTTTAAGATTCATTCAGAGTTGCCAATGACACGGAAGAAGTTTTCAGATGCAAAATGACTGACAAAGTTAGAGCCCCCTTCCTTACCTTTTTCCCCTTTTTGGTTGGTGAAATGTTGATTTTAGCTCTTTCTTGGAAAGTCTGTCTCAGGACCTGCCTGACCAAAGGCTCTCTGGCTATCTGTAGTGCTACCATGTATCGGGCTCCTTCCAGAACAGCTTCCGGGCTTGGGAATTGGCTAAAAGCAAGAAAAGGTAACACAGGGTCCTGAGATGTGAGAACACAACCAGATCCCTTCCCCTTGCCACATCTGCAGGACTGTGGTAAGGATCCCCACAACACTGACCTACACACATAGTCCTTGGCCAGCTCCAGGGGCTCTGCAGGGAACTGCTCCGTCTCGTGACGTTGGTAACTGTCCCGGAGGTTCTCCCCAAACTGCTCAGGTGTCAGACCAAACTTTTTAGCCAGGCCATCTAGGGGGAGAAAAACAAACAAAACATACCATAAATAAATAAATAAATATCACAACCGATGAGGAGGGTATTGTAGCTTACAGTGAGCTCAGCTATCAGTCCTCCTCCTACACGTAAGCCACACAACCAAGAAAGCATGCAGCAGGCTAGGCCACAGCACACTGCAAGCTCAGTGTGACAGAGCACAGCTCTTACCCAGCCCAGCTGTTTGACAGATGGTGTACATATCCCGACGGGAAGCCTGCTTCAGCTCAGGTCCTTTCTGCTCATCATCTTCTGCATCCTCCCCTTCACCTATGGGAAACATATGTTTAGCAAGGCTTCTTTACAGGGGCATCCAGTCACCTGCAGTGTATCAGCAGCACATTAAAGGGGAAAAACACAAACTACACTGTGCAACACTGTCCCTAAATCACACGAGCGTATGAAAGCTCACAGTAGCCTTAAAATTATTCACTATTAGAATACCCTGGTCATGAGGGGAGATACTCAGTTCCTTGGAAAGATAACATCCTGTATGGCAAATTCTAAACATTTTTAGAAATGCCTGGAAGACCTGGGACTAACCTGAGAAATAAGAGAGCAGCAGAGATGGTCTGTTGCACACATAGGCTTTTCAACAAACTTTCTTACTACTACTTTGAACCAGGTTTTTGAACCAGCTCAGGACTACGACTTATCAAGTTTGAAGACAAACCTTCCTCCTCTTCACCATCTTCTCGGATACGTTTTTGCTTCTTTCGAGCAGCCTTTGCAGCATTCTGCATCTTGGGGATGTCTCGCCCATAGTACAGCAGGAAGTGATTATACACATCTTTCAGCTCATCCATAGACTGCACATCCTTCAGCCTAGAATGTGGAAAGCCAGCATGTTACATCCTGCTTGCACTGAGCTGTGTTCAGAGTGCTCAAGGAACCAGCTCTGGCACAGGTCAGGCAGATGGAATGCATGGGTCCTCTTGTGAAAGAGTTACATTTCTCATTATTGGCTTTGTAGTGAGTTTAAAGTCAATAATCTGCTCCCTGGCCTGCAGTATAATATACACCTTAAGTTATGTTGGAATGAATTAAAAAAAAAGTAACGACACTATACCTTTCCATGTCAGTAGTATCAAGAGCCCTTATTCCATCAGCCAAAGGCTTGTCTGGGTCAGCAGAGATCTGCTCATACTGGTAGGCCTGCATCTTCTCAAACAGACGTGTCAGGTTTTGCTTGCGGATCTTCAGCTGGGTCCACTAACACAAAAGAAAGGAAAGGATTCCAGAGAAATGCAGCGTGGCTGTGTGCTGCATCTGTCTTCTCCCTTGCCAACGAGGGGCTCCCTCTAAAGGGGCATTCCCAGGATCCCACATTGTTTGTCATATAAAAGTACTCATCAACATCTTTACCTGCAGACATTCTCAGATGTGAGAAATCTGTGGCAAGTTTTGTCTCATAGATTACGCTAACAGGAAAAAAAAAATCTACCTGACAGTAGAAAAAGAACAGGCACTCCTAGCAGGAAAAGTCACTGCACAAAAATATCAATCTATGTGGGAAGAGATGGTAAATGACAGTGGGATAATAACCTCTCACCTTCTCATCCCACTGCCAGACGCTCCACAGGTCATTGATGTGCAGCTCTGGCTCTACGTATTCCTTTCTGTAGAAGGCGATGAATGGGACCTAGGTCAGAAACAAGACTCATCAACACCAACTGAAAGGTGACTAGGCTGCTCCTGGCAGCCACAAGGCCAGAGATTGCTCCTGTCCATTTAGGAGAACAAACTGATGGGGCAGCAGTCTGGGAGATGTGCTGAATCACGACACTGCTGCCCAGACTGTTCCAATAAATAATACATCACATTCACCAAAGAGATTCTGTGTAATCAAGCAAAACCTCTCATATAAAGATAAAACATCTTCATGGGTGATAAACATCTTACGAAACAAACAAGGCTTGAGAGACTCTGGAATTTCTCCATCTAATTTATCAGTTTGACCATGGCAACAGTAGCCTCACCAAACAGATGTTAAAAGCTCTGCTGTCACAATTTACATGAGATGAGTTACACTTCCCAGGGAAGCACCATTCTTCCACAGCAGAGACAAACATGTGGGCCATCACAGACTCTTCTCCTTGGTTACACTAAAGACCTCCAGCAGCTCCTCTACCAATCCTTCCTGTATAATGAGACTTCATCTCAAAAACAAAGCTGAGTTATGAAGTACCTCAAAATGCTGATTTCTCATGAAATTCAGGGCCTCTTTAATCTTCTGGATGGTGCTGGGTCCCTTGCGGCTGAAGCTGCTGCTGGTCTGTCCACGATCAAGATAGTCAGAACTTTCCTAAAAGGATAAACAACACATTATATTGATTATACTCGTGAGCTCCCCCACTAAAAGAACAATCCAGGCTAAGGGTGGGAAATGGTGACCCTTTTGTTAACTGGAGATGTAGGCTTAGCTGCACGCGGCAATTTCAGACCACAGTAAAGCCTGATTGGCTTAAAGAAGGAGTAGCATCTGCCCAATGTAACTAATGGCTAAAAGCAGATCACAGCCTATATTAGTTTATCCCTAAGTGCACAGTGGCTAAGAGATCTGTCTTTCTTGACAATAATTCTTGCAACCTCTCTGTTCTGTTTCTTGTCCTCTTTCATTGATATGAAAGTGAAGATGTGTGTTATCCACTAAAAACTAGAAAGTAAGTTACACTGTGCACCACATTTTTCTGAGCAGACTCCTAGAACAATGTCTCCAGGTTGGAAAACTGCAGCATCTCCAAGTCACCAGCTCTCTTAGCACAGAAAGTCCCAGGCATAGTTCTTTACCTGCAAGGAGATGGTGGGTGTTGCAAATGCATTCCTGTAAATCCAGTCAGCTTCCTCCTCCAGCTCATCATCTTCAGCACTTTTTACAGGGATGGATCTCAACTGTGAAAGACAACAGGAATAAGAGAACATAAAGCAGCTCCAAATCCCCTCTGGGCATTTAAAGCCAACCATTCCTCTTTTCAGGGGCACACTTGAGCCATCATCTGTGAAGATAACAAAATGTCTGAACAGGAGAATTTACACACAGCACTCTCTTGCATTGTACACGCTGGCATGGAATAAAGGTCCTTTCAAAAACCAGTGGCTTCAATATCACCTTTCACAAAGGTGGCAAGCCTCTGTGCACAGAGGTACCAACATTCTCTAAAGGGAGATCAAAGTGCACTGACTGTTTGGGGATATCTGAATATGGGGAGGAATTACAACAAAAACATGATACCAGAATAACTCCTAGCAGCACAAACAGGACTTTGACAGCAGAATAAGCCCCAATCACTCGAATTAAAGTGGGTTATAGAAACAACTTGCATGGTGCAGCCACGTTAGCTGGCATAGCTGTAGGTCAGAAAATTCCAGCATTGCAGTTTCACCCTTGTTAGGCAGAGGTACCACTCACAGAACTGCTAACAGCATCCAGCACAAAGGGTATCTCAGGAGCACAAGGCCCGCACCACTTCCAAGCAGTGCAACACTGGCACCCAGTGGTCAAAGAGAAACCATGACCAGCGCTAAAACCCCTTCGACTTAAAATTCACAATTCAGCTTCATTGCTACTTTTGACCATGGAGTTACAATTACTTCCGAGGGGTGGGATCTGAAAAGGCAGAAATGAGATGCCAAAATCCAGTCAGGAGCCAGGTGAGAAAGTGTGCCTGCAGGCCCCAGGCCTGCTGTACTCGCTGGGAGCTGAAACACTTTGTCTGCGCACCAACACCCTTCTCCCTCACCTGGAATCTCTCAGGCATGTCTGTCATTCGGATCTCATTGTCCTGATCTGTCAGGTGGCTGCTCTCCAGCTCACTGGGCTCGTACATCTCAAAGATGCTACGCCGACTGACACGCTTCTTGGCGGTCTTTTTGGGTCGGACACGGGTCTCTCCTTCAGTTTCTTCATCCTCGTATTCATATTCCTCCTCCAGCTCCTCATCATATTCATTGTACTTCTCAAACTCATCATAGTCAAAGTCCACACCAAAGATTTCCTGGGCTTCCTGCAAAGCACTGGAATGCAAAAAACTTTTCTTCAGCCCCATTATGCAGTTCAAAAAATATTGTTCTGGTCGCAGTACCTATCATCTAAGCTTTACTTTTACACCTAGGCTAAAAGTTCTGGACAGGTACACAACTGTTAGAGCTTTAAATGCAAATTAAATAAATAAAATAAATACTACTTATGGTATTATTAAAAAAAATGCAAGGGAAAAAGGACGGAGGCAGACATTTACGAAGCCACGAACTTGAAGTCCCATCTTTACATTTAACAGGTTCCTCTGGGGAAAGAGACCAGCAATTTCCAACCACAAGCAGAATCCCAGTGCAGTTGCAAAAATCAAGTAATCTGAGCACTGTTTCTGAGGCTCCAGGTCAACTTACAATCAATACTTACGCATCAGTGTATCCAGGAAGCTTCTTTCGCCATTTTGGCTTCTTCAGAGGTTGTCCATCATCATCCACAATAAAGTCATCAATGTCTGGACACAGAGAAGCATTTCATCAGTCAGGACCCTCACGCATTCAGCCAATAACTGACAAAGTTCAGCTCAGTCAGTGCTGTGGTGCACCAACACCTCAGACTTAGGCAGCTGTGGGTCTGCACAGCTACCCACAGCATCTCCTGCACCAGTCTCAGGTATTCCAGGAGCCTGAGCCACAATAACAAGCTAGAACTAACTTTTAAATTAAAACAGGAAAAGCCACCAGGTAGCTATCTGCAGTTTAGTGCACAGAAAACACAGCAAAAAAAGGTCTCGCTGCATTGCATGCTGAACAGAGATAATTTTTGCAACTCTTTCAGCACAGCATTAGCAAACATGATGGGCCAATACCCAAGACCAAAAGTAGGACAGGTGAACACTGTGCTACCAGGTGCTTAACAGCACCTTGACTGACATCTTTTAAGCATTTTCCCTTTGAAGGGAGTTTGAAGTAAACATTCAGCACAACAGTGTATCCAACACGCTTCTGTTCATCTGTTTTGTCCAAACTCCATCTGCTAACTTTTAATTCCAAAGACTGCACTCATCAGACCACTAAAAGCTGGACCACTGTAGGGCTACAGCTTCTGGTTACCTATAGCTCAGGGAAAACCTTACTGGTTCCAGTGTTTTTATTCTATGACAAGCTTTGGACCATCCATACTCACCAGATTCATCTTCTTCCTCCTCCTCTTCCTCTTCTGGTGCAGCAACAGGAGCTTCAACAGCTTCCCCTCCCTCCTCGCCTTCACCATCCTGAAAGATTTCTTCAGCAATGGCTTCCTTCTCATGTTCTTCCTTACCATAGTCTTCCTCTTCATCATCCTCATCATCAGACATTTTCCGCACACGCCTGAATTTTTGCTGCAAGCAAAAAAAAGCTTGTTAGTGCATGTGAGTCCTGGCACAGACACACGAGCTTTCTGTTTTCTCTTCCAGGTCAGAACTGCACTTCCTCTGCTCCCCAACTGATAGCAGGAAAGAAATCAGGATGGAGCCCAACACAGCACACACGTTGAGGGACAAAGAACCACTCACTCAGCTCCAAGAGAGCCATGCTGCTCATCTGGCACAGCATGCCACACAACATAGTTGCCTGCTGAGGACTACACCAAATCCATGCCTGTGTCACGTGCATGGTGGCAACAACTGTGTTCAGTTAGTCTGGTGTGACTCTAGCAAGTGTTACAGAAGAAGCTTTAGAACGCACAGTACCCTGCATCAGCTTTGATGTTAGCACCATGCAGGAGAAAGATGCTGGCAGATGGGTTCCTCTGAACCTGTGCTGCAGAGCTGGGAAATGAAGAGTGTAGCAGACGTTATGAACGAGGAGGAAGTGTTCTGCACAACCAAAGAGCCAAGGAGAGGCTGTGCTTCCTTCAAGCACTCAGCCCTTCCTTTTCAAGGGGCCAGGAGAAGGCAGGAGCCCACCATCTCTGCTAAGATGCACCACACCATTAACAACAGCATGGAAACACAACTCACCCTTTTGACTTTAACACCCAAGTTCTCTTCAATAAGATCAAAATCATCATCCTCCAGGCGGTCATCGAAAGCTAACAGAAGAAAGCAGAGACAAGTTACATTCCTTTACTCATCTGGGAATGGACAAACCAAACCAGTGAGAGGGTACCTAGGCTACATAGACCACAACAGCAGAGGGAGAGGTACACTGTGGCCTGCTACAAACCATCACCCCAAAACTTACTGCGCTTTCTCTTTTTGTGGCCAACATCATCCTCAGAATCCCCAGAGTCACTGGCTTCTTCCTCCTCTTCCTCTTCCTCATCGTCATCATCATTAATGAATCCTTTCAGGTTCCCTTGCTCATCTTGATCATCAAGATTCTCCTCCTCCTCTTCCTCATCTAGGGTGGAGAGCAACAAGCATTTGACATTAACACAGCATTTATCTGCCAAGTCACCTTCCCAGCTCTATATGAACACCTTCCTTCACACCACTTACACGGAGAGCCTTAACTGAATGCTTTTACTGACACAGAACCCAGCCAGCTGCTTATGCCAAAGCCCCATTTCTTGTCTTGTCTCATGCCCTCTGTACAGAGGGAACAGGTGGAGTAGATGCTCTAGATTTGTTTACCCTTTACTACCAAATTGCATGCCTGAAAGTCCTGTGGAGGTTAAGGAGTCTCTTTTCCCATCTAAGTATGCTGAGGAAAGGAAGCACTTAAACAGCTGAGAATATTGACTACAGATGGTCACAGTATTAGTGCAGTTATTGCTCCATCTGCAGTGACAGGATGCAAAATAGAGCAGTGAGGCACACAAACAGTTCAGCAAAGCCAAGCAGACAGGGATACTCACCATCCTCATCTTCCTCTACAAATTTCTTGGTTACTCTGGGAACAACCTCCCCATCCTGGTTGTACTCCTCCTCTGACTCCTCCGCTTCACTTTCTACAAAGTCAGACATGACTGTGGTGTCTCACTCAGGAACTGGGGAGAGAACACATCCACCACATCAGCTGAGGGAGGGGAATACAAGCACTTCCCCCTGACGGGTTTTGGAGAGAAGACAGCTAAGGCAAAAGGTTTCAAATTATCTGTCTAGGCCCTGAGTTACCCCAAGCTCCCCTTGCCTGCACATCCCCATCACCAGAGATTAGGCAAGTGAAGGCAGCAGCCAGGCAGTGGTAGTGCCTGTCAGACTGTGTCTCAGTGAGCAGGACAGGACTGTCAGGACACTGCTTGCTGCACAGCTCAGCTCCAGCTGAAACAGTACACATAGCCAAAGCCCTTCATCCCATCCATACCCTCACACTTGGCCAGGACAGCAGCCCTATGCCATCACACAGACATGCTGTCCAACCAATTAGGAACTTAATCCTTGCTCACTTAATGAAGCTAGGGTGATCCTGAAAGAGGCCTTGTCTGTGTCCTGTTTGCAGGCATTAGGAAGGCTCTGTGCAGAGCTGGGGAGCCCTACAGAGCAAGCAGCAGTCAGGGGGTACCACCAGCCCAGCACTGCAGCTGCGCCAGGACATCCCACTCTGGGGCCAAGGAGGAGAGATTAGGAAGTAAAGAGACTGCAGCTATGAGAAAGGCAGTCCAGGAAGCAGGCACAGCCTTTGAGAAAGGGAACAAAGGCTGGAGGAGGTGTCAGATCTAAAGCCAAAACTTCCACATCAAATTACGTTTGATGCCAAACACACACAAAATGATGAGAAAAGAATTCCAGTGACACAGATACCCAAACACACGTGTGCTTCAAAATGTTCCACTGATCACCTCCCTGCTGCAGACAAACAGCTGAGGGAAACAGGTCACACGTGATAACCTGATCAAGGCCTTGCCACAGTACTACTTGTGTGCAGTACTTCTTGTCCTGCCTAGAGAGCCACACATCTGGTGCACAAACACAGCAACTTCTAAACACTCAGGGATTTGCTTCTCAGTTAAAAAAAAATAAAAAAAAGTATATATATATATATATATATAAAACACAAATCTTGGAGAATCTTTTAAGTCTTAAAACACTAATAGCTCCAGAGGAATGCATTGGCCCTATCTCACTAAAGGAAGCCCACAACAAAGACAAGGGAAAGACCTCAGACACAGGCAAGATAGCAGCTTGTATTCCTTGGCTCAGGGTTCTGTGGCCGTGGCCAACACCTATTTATGATGTTCCAGACAGGGAGAAGCTGCAGCAGGCCAAGGCTGCTGCTCTGCACCAGACAGGACATCACCACCCTGGCACTGTGCGTGGGTACAGCACAATCCCTGCCCTCAGAAGGGCACTGCAGATGTCGCACACTTCAGCAGCCCCCTCCGAAATAACACTACTGAGGAAGTACTGATGCCAGGTCAATGTTCTCTGCATTTCAAAGGAGATGCCACTGATGAACTGTGTCACTGCGTGCAGCAGAGAACAGGAGTTGCTTTGTTTGCCAGCCTCAGTACGAGCATTATGTCCGTTCCACACTTGCTCACCTATTCTTCTGTATCCACCAGGGTGTATTAACATAAACACCACTGCAGACCAAGTGGCTTTTTCAACAGTGTTTCCACTTGTACAGCAAGGAAAAAAAAAAGCCTTCCTCACAGTGCTACGTGCAATTTTATTACTCTCCGCTAGCGAAATGTTTCACTTGCAGTTCCAACTTTCCTCCTCAACACTTGTTCTACCATTTCCTGGTAATTTCAGTTCACGTCAAATGAAATTTGTTTAGACGCAGGGAACAGCGATGACTTCGGAAGCCCATCTCATCTGATGATCCAGCTGAGCAGGTTCCACACAAGCCAGCCACCCATGACACCGAGAGCTTTGGGCTGCAATGAATTCCACCCCAGGACAGGGGAGATGTCACTTAGCACAGCAAATGGAAGTGAGGACAGCTATTACCATGGAGATGCTGAATCAGAGATGTACTACCGATGCCTTTTCCATCCTCCCCCTGAAAGGCATTCATCTGAAATAACACAGAAGACAGGCAGAGACCTCTTCCCAAATGGGTGGAGGTGAAGATACGGACTTCAGACCAGCACTGCTGTTCAGAGGGCACAGCCTGTCTGGCTCAAGGGATCCATCCTCACTAAGGATTTCCAGGCTATCCTGGCTGCATCAGACTCTGGACCTACCCTCAGAGCATCCCAGCAGCATCCCTGTTCCTGTAACACCCTCAGGAGACAGTGGGAGATTGCTGCAGCATAGGAGCAAAGGCTAACTTACACAAAAACACTAAAAAAGCAGGGAAACAGCACCCAGCCCTGCATGTTTACCTGTGGAAGTGCAGACAGGTTGCTTTGGGTGATTAGCTTTACCTCGGAATACCTCATGGACAACAGACAAAAACCAAGATGGACCAGGGTCAAGGACAGCACAGTGACAGCAGCAAGAGGGGACACAGAGGTGCCCTGTGCTGAGCCTGGTGCCCTGAGTGGTGCTGGGCCTGTGTGCTTACCTGACCTGTGCTTCACAGCATGGATTCCCGCACTTTGCTCAGCTCAAGGGCACAATGGCAAATTTCCAGAGTCTATAAGCTGCTTTTAACAGGAGCGACACAGAGCAGACAGCTCTCTGCTGTCAATAGTGACCAGAGATCAGATCAGCAGGGTCAGGCACTGGGCACTGCAGGTACCTCTTTGATTTGCTAAGAGAACAGCAGTCCTGAGCATGCTGCAAACCAGATGTTCAAGCAAAACCTTGGGACACACATCCAAATATCTGCTGGCTGGTCAGGACTGCAATCAGAAGATTGCAGTGCTGGGGGCAGATAAAGTTCTGTACACGATACACAAGCAGAAGTTAAATCATTAAGTTTAGAAACGGAAATACATGGTGAGCACCTGCAAAATAACAGAATAGATGACAGAGAGCACTCCTGTGCCTTGCCATGGTGGTACTGTGACACAGCAGGGACAGGATCAGCATCAGGAACGGCCCACAGAAGCCCCACAGTCACAGCAGATGTGGAATGAGGGAAATCAGAAGCACCTCAGGAGTACTTGCAGAACTAATAAACGAGACACGTTTATTACTCAGAGGATGCAGCTGGACCCTGCTTTCCAGGAGCAGTCCCAGGATATCAGTATCAAGACAGAAAACAAGAAAAATTCACTAACCTAGGTTCAGGCCACAGCTGCATGCACACCCTACACCAGAAGCAACAATCCTGACTGCTCCCCATCCTTCACGGGAGCAACTACATCTAGCTCCCGACCCACACCAACACTATTTCAGGATGGTTTTTTGGACAGGAATTGTTTTAATCTCTGCCATTTCATGGTTCAACTCACAGTTCACTGAAGATCCTTTCATTCTGCAGAAACACCTCTGCCAAAGTCACCACTGAACAGTTTTGTCCTGCTCTCACGTCTACACTTCAAAGACAAAATGGGTGAATTAGAGAGGATTCAGAAAACTCCATGAGAATACGAAAGCTTGAAAACTTGACTCAAAATTGAAGTGTAGTGCCTAAAGAAGCCCAATCCATTCATTTTGTCAATGAGATGCTTGCTAAATTAATCTTAGTACAGCAAGAGTATGTCTACAGGACTAGGAAACTTCAAAAGTCTACTCATGAGGAAAAACCCCAACCAATTGCAAAGGTAAAAAACACATCTGAATACATACATTAAATAAAAACGCCATGTTTGAGCCCAAATGTGTGGATTTAACACCAACTGCTAAGCGATGGCTTCCAGCCTGTGTCTCACCACAAAACGCAGATAATCATGTCGCCATAGTTAATTTGAAGCTTATAAGCCCACAAGAGCATTTCTGTGAAGCACTAAGGCACACACATCACAACAAAGCACCCCCACAGCCTCCTCATCAGCTGAAGGCTTTTCCAAAGAGCCACTCCTTGCTGCCAGCATGGACTCCTGCAGATCCTGCCAGCCCTGGTACAGCACTGGTAACATGCAATGGATTTAGGTTTCACAGCTGTTTTATAAATTCTTGAGGTCAGAAGCTAAACCAGATGTTTCCCCTCCCAAGCAGGTGTGCAATGGAGCAAAATGAGGCATTGCAGTGTAGTGTTTGACGACAGGAGATCAGCAATGCTGTGACAGAGGAAGGTCAGGCGAGTCACTGCAGCTCAGGCAGTTCCCATACCTGCTTTGTGAGTCTTACTGCTCCCTGCCAGTCCCACCTCCCTGGTGCTATCGTGCTGCAGAACATCCTGTGGCAATATGTGCCACGGTCTAATAGTATGTTGTGTGAAAAAGCACTTCCGCCTGTTTATTTTAGACCTGCTGCGTCATAATTTCCTCTAAGAAATAGAAAACTGATGTACCCTGCTTGCTTTCTCTGACCTGCCCATGACTTCACACACCTGTGTCGCATTTCCCACCTGCACGTGTCCCCCTCAGGTGAGGAAACATGGCCTGAGCTCCCCCCTGCACAGTGGGCAAGCTGGAGCTGCCAGCAGTTTGGGCAGCAGCACAACAAGGGTTTTCAGCTTTGTTCCCTGTACCCTTTAAGCAATTCCAAAAATATCCATTTTAGGCCTTGGTGTGGTACTGAACTGTAGTTTTAGGGGAAGCCACTGCTGAGACATTCCCAGCTCCTTCCTGAGCAGGGAGAACGGATGTGAAGTCAATTGCTGCAGCATCGGGGGCCTTCGTTAAACCCTCTGCCACCATGTGAGCACTGAGCAACACCTGGGCACTCTCTGCATCCTCCCACGGCCGTGTTTAGCCATCCTAAATAATTCAGCATCAAAATTCCGTGCTTCCTTCCCTTCTCCATAGCACCACATCCAGAAAGAGGAACAGATGACTGCGAATCTCCACAATAACTGCTCCCTGCTGCGAGCACCACACTCCCCTTACCCTTCACGTGCCCCTTTTTCACTGATTATTAACCCCACAGAGGGCCTGCTGCCCCACAGCCGTTTTCTGGGGGGAGGGGGAGCTTTGTCAGATAACCAGAGCGCTTCATCAGCACAGGACCCGGTCCTGAGAACAGAGGAGACCAGGAACCAAAGACGAGCATAGAAAACCTGTAAGAAATTGAGGTCCTCCCCCCACTCACAAGGGAGCAGGACGAAGCTCTCCTCCACCCCTCTCCCACAAACAGCGCAGCCCTAGGAGAAGGCCCTGGGACGCCTCTCCGCCCCACAGCCGCCCTCCACGGCTCGCGTGGGGACCACGGGCTGCGTGGGGTGCCCGCCCCACAGCCGGGGACGCTGCGTGGAGACCCAACCGCTCCCAGCACAGCCCCCACCCACTGCTCCCCCCGCCCCACAGCGGCCTCCCACCGCAGGCAGGCCCCGGAGGAGGCCTCGGAGTCCGGCAGACCGCCGACCGGAGCCCCTACGAGCCACCTCCGGCTCCCCGACGCCGCTCAGCCCGGCGCGGCCTTACCCGAGGAGCAGAGGGAAAATGGAGGCCTCGGCGGCGGCGGTTGAAGCGAGCTAGGAGGGTGAGGGTGGGGGGGAAGGGGGGGCGGAGCAGACGAGACGAGATCTCCGGGCGGGCAGAGCGGCGCCACTTCCGGTTCCGGTAGCGGCCGTCGCGGGGATGCGGCGGGGCCCGGTGGTGGTGTTCGTGCTGGCGCTGGGCGCGGCGGCGCGGGGTGGTGGTGGTGGTGGTAGCGGTAGCGGCGGCGGCTCCGGGCCCGTGACGTGCGGTTCGGTGGTGAAACTGCTCAACGTGCGGCATAACGTGCGGCTGCACTCGCACGACGTGCGCTACGGCTCCGGTAATGGCTTTCGTTCGTCGTTCGGTGTACCGGGGCTTTGTTGCGGGGTCTGGGCCTGACCGCCGTTCTTCTCTCCCGCAGGCAGCGGGCAGCAGTCGGTGACCGGGGTGTCGGCGGCGGATGATGGGAACAGTTACTGGAGGGTGCGAGGCCGCACGGCCGCAGTGTGCGAGCGGGGGCAGCCGGTGCGTTGCGGGCAGGCCATCCGCCTCACGCACCTGGGCACCGGCCGCAACCTGCACAGCCACCACTTCGTCTCCCCGCTCTCTGGCAATCAGGTACCGGCACGGCCCTGCGACCCCGGAGCAGCCCTTGCGTGCTGGAACCCAACCAGGCACCCTTCGTGTCCTGGGTCCAGCCAGTCGCCCGGTCCCTGCTGGGTCTCCTAGGCCATGCTGTGATCCTACTGGGTACTCCAGTCCCTACCGAGTCCTACTTGTTTCTGTCAAGTCTCTTTTGTGTCCCCTAGGCTCCTACCAGATCCCTCATGTTGTTATGTTGGGTTTCCTCTGGTCCCTATTAGGCTCATACTGGGTCCCCCAGGCCCATCTGCTCTCTCAAGCCCCTACCAGCCCTACCTAGTCGCTCAACCAACCCCCATTTGTCACCCCAAGACTTTGGACCTACAAGGTTCTCCCAGGCCAAACTAGATCCCTACCAGCCCCACCTTGTCCTCCAAACCATTTTTCCCAGTCCTCATTTCCATCCTGTTCCCCTCTTGGCCCCCAGAGCCAGCCACATATTCTGCCCCTCCCATGTCACATCGTCTCCCACACAGTGTCAGCGTCCTCTGGGAGCCCTTGTGGCACCTTTGGGACACACACACAGCTCTGGCTTAACGAGGTTGCTAATGAATCAGCACCCAAAACTTGCAGTCTGAAACCTTTGCACCCTCAGAGAGCTGTCCCTTCTCTGCCCCCTGGTGACACAAAGACCCCAGTCCCAAAATGGAACCTTTTTTCATCCAGGAGGTGAGCGCCTTCGGGGAGGATGGTGAGGGTGACTACCTGGATGACTGGATGGTGCTGTGCAGTGGAACCTACTGGGCACGGGACAGCGAGGTGCGCTTCCAGCACGCCTCCACTGACGTCTTTCTCTCAGTGACGGGCGAGCAGTATGGGCGACCCATCAATGGGCAGAAGGAGGTGCACGGCATGGCCTCCTCCAGCCAGAATAACTACTGGAAGGTGATGGAAGGCATCTTCATGCAGCCTGGAGAGGTCTTCAAAGCGGAGCAGCACCACACGGAGTTGTGATGGATGGACTGATGCGGTCGGGGCTGTTCAGTGCGGGGATGGCCCCTGTCCTCAATGCGGTTGTGACGTGCACTGGGAAGTGGAGTCCAACATCCTGAATCCAACACAAAGCTGAGCCCAGTGTGCTGAATTTGACACAAAGTGGAACTTGGTGTTCGGGATCCAACGCAAAGCGGATCCCAGCATCCCAAATCCAACATAAAGCTGTTCCCAAAATCCTGAATCCAACATAATGCTGAGCCCAAAATTCCAAATCCAACACCAAAGCTGATTCCAGTGTCCTAAATTCAACACTAAGCAGATTCCGTCCTCCCAAACCCAGAAAAAGGTTAACCCCCAAAGCCCAGGTCAAACAGGAAGCAGAGCCCAGTGCCCCAAATCCAACAGGAGTCAGATCACAGAGCCCCAGATCCGAGCACCCAAAATCCGATGTAAAACAGATCCCAGCATCCCAAATCCAATTTGAATCAATTCCTGGTGCCCCAATTCCAACTTGAATCAGTTCCCAGCATCCCAAATCCAACACAAAGCAGATCCCAGTGTCCCAAATCAGCGTCTTCAGCCCCATTTGGACACAGATCCCAGAAACCCAAACGGATCGCGTCCCAAAGACCACACATCAGCTCCCGGCTCCCCAAAGGAGTACGCCCCACTCCTCAGCTTTAACCTTTACCTATCTCCACCTCCCCTCGGCCTATGGGGGGGAGGGGTGGGGGGTGGGAATCCCACCTCGCGGGGCTCAGCCCCCGACCCAGGTGTGGGAACGCGCGTTCCGCGCAGAGCGGTGCAGTGACACTCCGAGCCTTTAGGGGGCGCTGTCGCCGCAACTCCACGCCGGCCCCGCCCCGTCCCTCCGCTCCCAACCGTCAGTCCGGGCCCGGCAGGCGGCTCTNGGTGTGTTGCGTAGAGGGGTTTGTAGGTATGCGTGTAGAGGGTGTAGAAGGGGGTATAGGTCTGGATGTGGGGTGGCAGGAGTGTAGGAGGGCCCACAGGGATCTCTGAAGGCCCAAAGGGTTGGCTGGGGTAGTGTCAGGGTGATGGGGGAGAGGGGTTGGGCTGAAGGAGGATGCTGGGAGGTAGGGTGGGGGGTGCTAAGCCTTTAGGAGCTTGTAGGAGTCAAGAGATCCCACAGAGATGAGTGTGGGGTGATGGGAAAGTCAAAAGAGATTTCAAGGCTATGGAGAATGTTAGGGCTTTGGGGTGCCCCCACAGTTCAGGGATGCTGTAGGGCTTGGAGGGTGATGTCAAAGGTGATGGGTGTTGTGTGAGAGGGATACAGCCAGTTATGGGATTTTTGTGGTGCTCCCATCCAGGTCTGTGGGGCTGGATTTGGGGAGAAGGGAGGGCTTGCAGCAAAGGGCTGAGTGTGGGGGCTCAGGGATGCACAGACACGAGGGTCTCTGGGGCAGTACAGGTGGTAGGAAGGGAGAAGGTGTGTGACCCAGGACAGCAGAGGTTGACCCTGACCCACCATGTACCCACAGGTGGCTGGCATGCCGCCTGGCCGTCACCTGGTGCCGGCAGAAGCTGCAGGCAGAGCTGAAGATTGGCTCCTTTGGCTTCTTCTGGGCACAGGACATCAGCCTCAAGTTCCAACAGGAGCAGCAGACAGTGGTGGGTACCTGTGGAGGAGTCACAGCTGGGTGAGGGTGGGATGGACACGGTCCTTTTCAGGTGGCAGCAAGTCTGCAGCCAAGCTGCTGTCACGCAGCCCCAGGGCTGCAGCCCTTTCTCCCTTCACCAAATTCAGGGGGGTTTTGAGTGGTCTCCACATGATGTTGGGCACTGGGAGCATTGGGGTAAGCGTTGCTATTTTTTCACTCGCCTGTTTTTTTGTTCTTGCAGGAAATTGACAACATCTGGATCTCCAGTAAGCTGAGCCGGGAGCTGCCGTAAGTACCCACGCTCCAGCTCCTTCTCTGCTCTCCTGGGTGAGTCTGTCTCACCCCTGGTCCTGCTGACTGCCTCTGCATCTTTTTGTGGTGCCCATTTCCCATGGCCTATTGTACAGGAGTGAATCATTCCCCTTTGGGTATCTCATGGAGGCCTTTGTAAAGGTTGCTTGTGCTGGTTCTCCTGCAGACGCTACTTTGAGCTGTGTTTTGGTGAGGTGCGAATCCGCACTGATCTGCAGAAGGGCCATGGGCTCCAGCCATCCTTCCCTGAAGCTCCCAAAGAAGCTGATGATGGCAAGAACAAAGCAGACCTGCCCCTTAAACCATCCCTGCTGCGGCTCCTTAGCCAGGTGAGCTCTGTCTCCATTAGGGGGTGTTGCAGGCTGTGCTGCTGTTGCATAGCCGTCACCATACTGCCTTCCATCAGCTCTTTTCCATCCACATGGACTCCATCAACATCATGGTACTACATGTGGCCACCTCAGAGTCTCTCTGGCACATCCAGGCCAGCAAGACGCGTCTCCTCCTCAATGGTGATGGGAAGAGGTAAATGCTGTGTTTGGGCCCTGTAATCCCACCAAAAAGGGAGGGAAGGGGCTTGGTTTTGCAGGACCTGCAGCCTCAGTCTGCTCTTTGCTCCCCCCAGCCTGAACTGTGAGGTGAACCTGACAAAGCTGAACAGCAAAGTGCTCCGGAGCAGTCAGCTGGTGAGTGCTGGGGAAGGGAGAAATTCAGTGCTCTGGGCCTTGGCAGCAGCTCTCTGGGGCACTCCAGGACTTGTCCCAATGTGTCTTCAAGGCTGGGTGATGCTGAATGCCCTGCGAGGCTCTCAGCTCCTTCCTGTGCCCAGAGCATTGCCTGCAGCCTCCGTCAGCAAGGAGCTGGGTGACTCCTGGTGTGCTCATGTCCCTATACAGGATAACACGTGCCTGGCCGAGCTGGCCCTGGCACTCTCCATCTCACTGGAGATAAGCAGCAAGCGACGACTGGTGGGTGTCAGGCTGAGTGTCCGGACCCTGCAGGCAGAGCTGCATGAGGGGCTTTTCTGCAGCCCTCTGTTGCATCGTGTGACAGCCAGAGCCCCTCAGCCCAGCCCAGGTCAGGCACAGAGGACAGGACTGGCAGTCCCCTCACTTCCATTGCAGCCAGAAGAATTTGGCTGTGCTATCACTGCTTCCCGCTGCAGGGAGTGGGAATCTGGGCAAGAGCCTCCCTGTGACACTGTGTTTCCTGCTCCAGACCCAGGGGAGTCCCCGAAATCCCCGTCCCTGCTGAGCAGGGACACACTGCAGCTCATCCCCAGGAGAGTGGAGGTGAAGCTGGAGAGCACCAGCCTGGTGCTGTCTATGAACAGCCAGAAGAGGTAAGGAGGCAGATGGAAGAGGTGGTTTCACTAGCTGTGATGTGTGCAGGGGATGTGGTTCTGGGAAGAGCTGTGGCACTTCCTGCTTGTCCATTGCTCTGCCAGACTGCAGGGAATAAATCCCAGTGGGAAAGACTGAGAACAGCCTGGGCTCTTGGGGAAGAAGGTAGGCAGGGAATCTGGTTCTCCAGCATGACAGCGTGATGGGATCCTCTGCTGGTGTAATGAGAGTGCTGGGCTGGGCTGTAGGTGCATTCTGGGCTGTGCTTTGTCCATGACAGTATGCTAGTCAGCTGGGATGGGAGATGGAGGATGTGATGGTGCAGATCTCTCCTGGCAGTGACTCTCTGCTTCTCATAGGCACCTCACCTGGAGCCTGAAACTGCTGCAGTTTCTATATCAGCGTGAAGAGGAGCAGATCCCACTGCGCAACTTCACGCCCACCTCAGACCTGGACCAAATGAGTGTAGACCTCCAGCTGGAGGGCAAGTAGCCACGAGAGCACCCATGGGACAGCACCACTGCCACTTCTCTCCAGCACTGCTCACTTCTGCTCTTTTCCTTCCCCAGATGGCCTTCTCCTGTCCCAGAGCCGCCAGCGCATCGTGTGCCTCAACTCCTTGAAGACCAGCGTGCAGGTGAGCAGACACTGGGCATGCTCCTGTCCCCTGGGGGGACTGATTTGACTCCAGGCATGAGCTTGCTGCCACCCTGTGCTCTCCCTGCCCTAGGTCACAGCCATTGACCTCTCAGCTGCTGTGCTGCTCAACACCTGCATCATCCACTACCGCCACCAAGAGTTTTCACATTGGCTGGGCCTGTTGGCACAGGAACACAGGCACCACCTGACACCTGTCCCCAGCCAAGGGCACAAGGGAAGGTAAACTCGTCCTCAGCTGCTGGTTTTGCAGCTTGCTGCCTCTCGCCCACTGCTTTCTGGCAGGGTGCCTGGGTGTGCAGTGCCTTCTCTGCCCTGCACACAGCCCTTGAATCAGGGAGGCTGGTATGGAGGGTGGGCCCTGCAGGGAGGGAGTCCCTTAGAGCCTGTTCCTTAGCATACAGGACTCCTGTAACACCCCATCCCTGCTTGTCCTCCATAGGAGCTATCCCCAAATCATAGCGCCCATCATACTGTGTGCCTCGCTGTCCAATGTCAATGTGTCAGTGCAACTGGGGGATACACCACCCTTTGCCTTGGGCTTCAACTCCATCTCTGCAGGTAAGGGTTGGCTCCAGGGTGCTTACTGAACTCTTCTTGTGGGGTTGGTGGCTCTGCTGGAGAAATACTGGGAATGATCAACATCCTGAGCCTATGGCATGGGAATGGGAAAAGCTCTACCGTGTCTGTGTCCAGCTGGGGGCTGGACACCTGCCTAGCTGTGTTTGAGTTTTCTCTGTTTGGGGGCTGCAGAGCAGGCAGCAACAAGCGGGGCCTGCACTCACCTTCTCTGCCTGCAGACTACCAACACCTGCGTCCCCAGAGCGTGCACCAGCGAGCTGTGCTGGCTGTGGACCACCTTTGCTGGCGTGTGGGCAATGACTCGCACATCCAGCGTGCCCCCCACCCCCCCAACATGCACGTGTGGGGAGAAGCCCTCATCCTTGACTCCTTCAACCTGCAGGTGAGTGGTGAGCTGAGGGGTGGCTTTTGGGAGGGGTTCTGCCTGTCCACAGCTCCAGGCAGGACACGTAGGGGCATCTTGTATCTTGAGAGTGATCAGCCTGTTTGTCCTGCAGGGCAGCTACAACCAGCCCCTGGGCATGTCCAGCTCGCAGTCAGACACACTCTTCTTGGACTGCACCATCCGGGGACTACAAGTGGAGTCATCAGACACCTGCACCGAGTGCCTGGCCAGGGTCCTGCCCCTGTTCTGCCCACAGCCCAGCGCAGCTGAGCTTGCCATGCAGCCGTCCTCTGCCTCAAGTGAGCCCTGGGTTCTGCTCTGGAAGGTGGATCTGAAGGTGGAGGATGTAAATCTTTTCACACTCTCAGCTGTAGTGGGTGAGTGTAGTTGTGGCATCCAGACTGATCCCAGATTACCATCCTGGAACAGCTTCACTGTTAGAGCCTGGCGTACTGTGGATTGCCTTCACTGTGCCCTCAGCACTGATGTACTGTTCCTCTAGGTGCTCTGGAGCTGCGGCTGGACACGTTAACTGTCCTGGGGAGCGCTGAGAGCTGCACAGTCAGTGTCCAGGGCATGGTGCTGGCCTTGGTGAAGAGCATTACGGAGAAGATGCAACCATGCTGCAAAGCTCCTGCCATCCCCAACCCCGTAGCCAGCCTCTCCATGCTCTCCATCACTTACCACAGCAGCATCCGCTCCCTGGAGGTAGATGTGGGCCTTGAGCCTCTGTTTTATCCTATACGAGAATGTATAGGGCAGCAAGAGGGCTGGCTGGCCCTGAGAGGTAATGAAGAGGAAGACATGGCAGTGACTTGTTGCTTTCTCTCACTCTCTGCTGCAGGTGCAGTGCGGTGAGGGGCTGACAGTGCTATGGAGCCCACCTGATCACATGCACTTATATCATCACACCCTGGCCACCCTGCAGTGCCTCGAAGCCTTGCAGAGTGCTCTTGGCCACAGGACACCTCCCTCCCTGTCCCCAGCGAGCCCAGCATCCCCCGTGGCCACCCCTACTGAGACAACAGAGCCCCTCCAGCCAGATGGAGCTCCCCCCAAAAGACTCTTGTCCTTGTCGCTGGAGCTGAGCTCTGCCAAGGTCACCGCCTTCGTTTCTGAGGCCAACTACATCAGCCTGGCTGCTGAAAGGACCTCTGTGAGCTGGCACGGTGGCGCCTTGCACGGCTACTGCCCTGAGCTGGCAGCCGGCTTTGATGGCCACAGCATCTTCAGCTTCAAAGAGGTGGAGGTGAAGCTGCTGCCGGAGCTGGAGGAGGTCATCTTGCACCGCTGCGCCTTCCCCACCCTGCACACTCTCCGCAACCGTGGCTGGGCCTTCTCCTTTGCCAGTGTGACCATTGAGTTCCCCTACCAGTACGACTTCTCCCGCACGCTGGACGCGGCCGTGGGTGTGCAGAAGTGGCTGAAAGGTCTGCACCGGCGTGGGCGCCCTGCCAGCACGGCTCTGCCTCCCGACCTGCTGCTCAAAGTGGCTCACTTCTCCTGGGTCTTCCTGGACGATGTCTTTGAGGTCAAGTTACGGGACAATTACGAGCTGATGAAGGATGAGAGCAAGGAGAGTGCCAAGCGTTTGCAGCTGCTGGATGCCAAGGTGGCTGCGCTGCGCAAGCAGCACGGGGAGCTGCTGCCTGCCCGCAAAATCGAGGAGCTCTATGCCTCGCTGGAGAAGAAGAACATTGAGATCTACATCCAGCGCTCACGGCGACTCTATGCCAACACACCCATGCGGAGGGCTCTCCTCACCTGGACTTTGGCCCACCTGGAGCTGGTGGCCATGGCTGACGAGTCCTTCCATGGCACGGAGCGTGTCGTGGAGCAGATGAGGGACATTGACAGCGTCAGCCCGTTCCCCCCCGAGGGGTTGGAGATGGTCACCCAGTGGTGCCGCATGATGAAGGGCAGCGTCGGCAGCTTCTTTGGTGAGTGAGCTTGTGTGTCCTTAGGGGACAGCACGGTGTCTGCACGGTCCTGGACTTTCAGGGTGGACCTACTGGTTTTGCGTGGTGTGTGGCCAAAGAATAGGAAACGATTTTCAAAGTAGCAGGGAGTGGGAGTGGGGGGAAAAAAGCACAGTGGGGCGGTGGCTGCTGCTGTGGCCTAGAGTGAGGGGCTCAGAGCAGCGTCCTTTGCTGCCCCATCCTCCAGCCCTTGCTCTGCCCTGCAGTGCGGATCCGTGACTACCCACGTTACCTCTTTGAGATCCGGAACTGGCAGCTCTCAGGCCGGCTGATCGGAGCTGAGCAGTGTGGCCAGGCCTGCTCCCGCCGCCGCCAGGTCCTGAAGCTGGGGCTGCCCTGGGGGGACGCGACGGTGGAGAGAAACATGCCCCCCCTGAAGTTCTACCACGACTTCCACTGTAAGAGCCAGAGGGGCCTGGGGGGCTCTGCTGGGATGGGGGCAGGCAAAAGGCTGAGCTGATCCCTGTGTCCCCAGCTGAGATCTCTCAGTACACCATTGTGTGGGGGCCCTGCTGGGACCCGGCCTGGACCCTGATTGGCCAGTGTGTGGATCTGCTCACCAAGCCCTCGGAAGACCCCAGTGCCCCATTGCCTTGGTGGGACAAGAGCCGCCTTCTTTTCCACGGGGACTGGCACATGGACATCGAACAGGCCAACCTGCATCAGCTGGCCACTGAGGTGAGTGCTGCTGGGGTCAGGAGCAGAGCGTGGCAGGAGGCTTTCTCACACCTTCATCTTCCCGTGTTTTGATTTGCAGGACCCCTACAACACCACAGAGAACATGCACTGGGAGTGGAGCCACCTCTCCTTCCACTGGAAGCCTGGGCAGTTCATCTTCAAGGGCAACCTTGACATCAACGTCCGGACAGCCTCCAAGTCAGTGTGGGCCCTGGAGTGTGGGGGCTGCTATTG
>VXAB01004664.1:353219-368627 GCA_013399175.1 Odontophorus gujanensis | reverse complement strand
GGGGATGGTACTGGAGGACCTGACCCTGCAAAACATTTCAACCCATTCTCATTTTTAAATATATGAATAATCCCAATGAAGTGTAGGAAATACGCACGTCCTTCATGTTTTCACTTGAGTGCTTTGCTGGACCAGCATCACAGCGATTATTTACGAAGTGCTGTAAGATATATCATGCCCCAGTAAAATACTTCTTTCTGATAGCATCCCTTGGCTCAGAAGATCCTTTGTAACTGCTCAGAAAAGCAACAAACAACATTCCTCAGAAAGACAGGGGACACACCATGAAGCATCGTCTCTCTAGAGACAAGATTCACAGCCGTTCCTGTGCTTTGTTTCATGAAGCAGCACCAGGTGATCAGCAGGAGCACAAGCTCACTGCTGTTGAGAGCTCAAACGATATCGCAGTGCAGCAGAGATGCCAGGAGCAGAATCAATCGCTTCTTTTACCATTACTCTCTGGTGAAGCCAGGCTGACAGCACACAGTTCAGCAGTTCTCCTCCAGTTCCTCCCTCTTACCTGAGGCAAGCCGTAGGTGCAGCCCAGCATCCAGCTCCATCCAGCTCATCCAGCACTGCCTGCACTGCAGCACCGCCGTGCCTGGCTGCCCAGTGACCACCCTGAGAGCTCATAAAGGGCCTTAGAGTTGTTGCTGCAGGTGGGTGCAGGAATTGCTCTCATCTACTTCCATTTTAATTCTGAAAGGTAACGGCTATTTTTTGCTCAATATGTTCCATCCTTCCAATTTAGGACCCTAGGCTGCTAAACTGTCCCCTCACCCCTCCTTGCTGCCCCACCCTTGCACTATTGCATCCAGGAAATCCCAGCCCTCTCCTGCTCCCAGCACTTTGAGCAGCAGTTGCTTTGCTCCTCGCTGCTGTCTCAGTGAGTTTTGACCAAGCACATGGCACAGAGCAGCAATAGCATCCTGCTGGGTGCCCTGCCAGCACTGCCCAGGGCAGGGAGCCGGGGCAGCTCTGTGGGGAAGGGCACTGGGGAGGATGGGCACCCACCCTGGGTGGGGCAGGAGCAGCAGGAGGCAGAGCAGCACCTGCTCACACCTCTGGAACAGCTCTTCTCTAAAGTGAAGAGCTGAGCAGGCAGCAAAGAGCGTTTTTTGAATAGTTGCAGCCATCTGAAGTGTTATTCTTTTCTTTACCCATATTCACCCCCATCACCTCCAAAGAGCTGACAGAATATTTTCCTTCTCCTACAGGTTGGAGACAGATTTTCAGAAGAGCCTGTGCGTGCACCACAATAAAATGGCTGAAGTGCTTGGTCCATTTGATCAGAGGTGATCCCCATGGCACTGAGAACTTTGAGAAACTTCATCCCCAATGAAACACACTTTTATACCTTCCATTGTGCTTTACACAATTGTGTTCTTAGCAGTTCCAATTTTCTCAGGAGCTGGGGAGGTAATATATGGGGTTGTGACCTCTAAGTTACCATATGAAATGTCATGTCAGCAATGTTACCTCTAAGTTACTATATGAAATACCATGTCAGCAATGCTGACAGATCAGTTTTCTCAGCACACAGCCAGGATAGGCTGGGGTAAGGCTGCTTCCATTGCTGGGCAGGGATGGAAATCCATGCTGAGATACCAAGGCTGGTGGAGATACACTGGCTCCACTGCAGCCCATAGGGACAGACCCGCAGACTACATTTGTTTCATCCAGGCTTCAATACATAGTGGATATTTGGTTGTTGCTGCTCATTTGAATACCCTGAGGATCCCAAGGAAGAATCAGACTGTCATCCTTTATCTGGAGTTTCAGAGGATACCAGCCCTTGTCCCATCTCAGCAGGCACAGTCCTTCCTCAGCACGTCTCAGAGGCTGTTTGATGTTCTTATCCCCAGCGCTGCTATTTAAGGACCCTGTTACATACCTAAGTATTAGAGAGAAAAAATGTGTCGTGAGTGAGAGTGTGGCTGGGGGACTTAGGCTGTGATGATTACAGTCTGAGCTGCTGTGGGAAGGAGACTGTCCATTGGAACCTGCAATAAAACCACACATCCGTACTGTGTTGTTACAGCACAGGTCAGAAAAACTCTGATGACGTCTTAAAAGGCTGTGACTGCACGCTTTGATTTCTAAGCACATTTCACTATTAATTGGGCACTGAAGAGTCTGTCCTTTATCAATGAAATGTTCTGGATATGGTGTAACAAGTTTTGATGACACCGGTAGGGGCCGGAAGCCTCAGCATAAGGACACAGCAACCACTCCTGTCCGCTTCCTGAGCTGTACAGGAACAGAGCTCCCAGGGGGACAGATGCTGTGCACGTTTCCAAGGGTTTGTCACTGCTGTTCCTGTTCCAGCCATAGCAGCTCACACGTGTGCACATGGCTGCTCATGCACACACACACACTCTGTGGTTCTTTCAGCCCCTGTGGAGGCCGAGAACTCAGAGGATGCATGAGGTGCCTGCATGCATGCACAGTGCTGGACAAACCTTAGGACGTGCTGTGACAGTCACAAGCAACCTTCCCAGGTTCAAGTCTGCAATGCAAGCTTTGTGTCCAACCAACCTCAGCCCCATCCCATCCTGATCAGTGAGATAAGGAGAGCTGTTAACACTTAGGGGCAGCCTTCCATCTTGGGGTGGACTGAGCAGAGAGCAGAAATGCCACAGGACTGAGTGCTGTTCTGTGCCTTGCTCAACCCATAACTGATGCTTATGGACTCCAAAATATTATACAATTTTGCTGAAACTATGTTGTCAAAACCACCTATTTTGGAGCTGATTATTGTTCATCATATGATGTTCTGGTTACTTTCATCAACTGTTATTGCAAGTTCAGTCGAAGAGATTTTTGGTGCTTGTAAATCATTGGCAGATGTCCCATCGTTCTGAAACATCAAGAAACTGGCAGATCTGCTAATAAAAAGAAGAAGGAACGTTGTTGTTACTGTAGCTCCTAGTAAAGAAGAAGAGCCCTCGGTGCTAACACGGATTTGTAATCCGTTGTTTCGCAGTCCTTGCCACACCCCGCCCCCCCTCCGCCCGAGGACTTCGGCTTTTTTGCCATCCGAGCCCTGCTTTGAGAGCAGAGCATCAGAACGCTATCTCCGTCCAGTTGGGTTTTCAAGCCCCGCCCTATTCCCACCGTGGGGAGAGCTTTCCTCCCGCAACCTTTGCCGGACTGGTGTCCACCCCCATCCTAAAGCTTTGCTCCCCCTACAGTCGCCTTATTTCTGGCCCCAGCCTCTGGTGGGCTGTTGCATCCTCTGTAGATGCAACACACTGCTGCTGTTTACTTCCTGCAGGGAGATCTGAAGTTATTTTTCGTGTTTCTTTGCACCTGAAAGCTGAGCAACAGGTGCCCCTCTGCTGTCTGCTGTTCTCTCCGCCCAGTCCGGAGCCCTGGGCTGCCTCGGCCGTGGTGGGCTGAAGGGAGGGGGAAGGTGAGCCCAGCTCGGTCAGCTCCTGCAGGGCTTTGCTTTGTTTACGTGGAAGAATTCTCTGCTTCTTGTTTTCCTTCTGTCTGGATACGGTTATAACCTTTCAGCAGTAAGCTGATGCAGCCTCGTGTTCCAACCTGCAGAGAGTCAGCCTGAAACCCTCGCTCTCTGCTCTTGTTTGTGCCTAACAGGCAACTGTCACTGAGCTCAGAGACCATAACGCGGCTGCTGGATGCTTTCCTTGCTGCAGGTCAGCCCAGGCACACAGCAGAGCCGGCCCAGCGTGTCAGCACACACTCGACATTTCTTTCAAGCTGGTACATTCTGTGATCCCCTGAAGCACCCACCCTGCAGCGCCCGCCAGCTTTGCTGCAGAGGCCGCTGGATGTGCTACGGATGCGACTCAGAAGAGGACGAATACTGTTTGTAAATTTGCTGCGGAAGCAAACCAAACAACCGTGTGGTGCAAAACAGAGATGAAAAGGAAAATGGATTTCCCCCATGTCAGGATCTCTGTCAGTGTCTGACAAGCTTGTTCGTACCGTTTTCTGGGAAGTCAAGAGATTCAGCCGATGACTTTGTGCTTTCCTCCTCTTTACTGCTGTTGATCACAGCAGCTCGTCAGGGGCATTTGTTTTCCTGCTCCATTAGACAAAGTTCTAAATGGCGTTAGCAAATAAAAACAAGGGAGAAACAAACAAATGCAGCAGTCCATTTCAGATCGATTACCACCGTTCAAGCTCTGCCTCACAATGGATCTCTGAGTACCTTCAGTCTGCGCTGCATGCTGAATGTGAGCTGAGCTGAATTGCTCTTCACCTGGGAGTCAAAAATAAATAAATAAAGTTTGGAGCATTTTCAGCCGAGGAGGAGCAGGTTGAGAAGAAATGCAGTGAGTGTATGCCAAAGGACCACAGTAAAGCAATGCAGCTGATTTTTCCCCGATTTCCATGGCTACCACAGGAAAAGGGGAAGGCGATTGGCTCTGCAATTTTGGGCAGCTGAAAAACAGAGATAAACGAGCAGGCTGCTCCTCCTTCCTTTCTTCCCTTCTTTTCATGGTTACTCCTTCTTTTGCATTTTAATTTTCCCACAGCACTGCAGTTGGACCAGAACCCCATGCCCTCAGTGCACAGTGCCCACGAGGCCGCCCCGTCCCTGCTCGTTTTGTCAGAAGCTTTTGTCTCACGGACACGGACACATGGCCATCCCGACGGGCACCCAGTTCACCTCCTAACATTCCCTGTCCCAGAAGCTTTGCTGCTGTGGAACTGGACTCCACATATATCTCAATGAAGGAACAGATCTGAACAAGGAAGGATGAGGCTGACCCTGTTAGGCCTGGAAGCACTAACACATCCAGTAGACAATGAGCCACAAGGTAAAAAAGAATGGTCTGAATTGGCTGCTTCCAGCCTGTGGTGTGATATGCAAAGAAAGGGCAAAGAACGGGAAGGGAACTCTGGGCATGGGACTGCTGTGTCCGTCAGCCTCTGAGTTCTGAGATTGGTGTCGAGCCCCAGTCATCTGAACTTTCTGACACAATTCATGCAGTCCTGAAGAATCAGAGACGTGATTCAAAGACACCGGAGTCAGTCTGTAGCTGCCCAGGTTAGAGTTCCCAAAGCAAACCAGAACGGTCTCTGCTTCTTCCCCATGACTTTGAGCTACATGCAGCATTTTGACACCATTGCAAACTGTCTGCAAGAAACTTGGGGCCCAGTGAATGTTCCTCTCGGCAGCACTGCATGACACGACCCAGCAGTGTTCTGCAGCTGCACAACACGTCAGCACCGACCCCAGGAGTGCTGGGCAGTGTGTGTGCTCAGACCTGGGCTCTGTGAGCAGCACAAGCAGCTGCACTGCTGAGGAAATGGATTCTCAAGGATGAGGTGGGTAGGAAAGGGAAAAGAATAGAACACACTTATTTCCTCTACCGTCTGATCTCAGTAGAGATTAAACCACACAGCTTATGCTAAACAGGATCTGAGCGACTTCTTGTTCCATACAAATTCCAGGAAGAGTTTGCATAAACTGTCTGAGGAGTTCCTCGTGCTGTGGGACTCACCATTCCTGCACAGAGCCCAGGCAGCCCCCCAGGGCTGGCAGCTTCTGGTGGTAATTCAAAGAAACCATCTCATGTAATGCAACAGGACCAACTGTCTCATGTCTTTAAAATCAGCAATGGTCATAACTGATATATTTTACCATTAGATTTAACTATTTATATATTTTTTTACTCATCTATTGCAAAAAATTATCCCTCATCACGACCACAGGTTCTCTCCATGAGAGCTCCTCCCTGTTCCACGCACCACAAGCGTGTAACTTAACAAAGCCCACGGGGCACGGAGAGCTCTTCCTGTGCATTTCAAACCCTCAGTGCACTGAGAGGTTCTGCAGCCTCCCCTGGGGCCTTTTATCACTGATTTCTAACCTGAAATGCTTTTCTCTGGGAAGCTGAGAATCACCTGCCCTGCAACACCTACTCCATTTTCTGGGCACAGACAGGTGGCACAATGTGACGAAGGGAATCTCAGCGCTAAACAGAGAAGGCAGATGAGTGAGGCAGCACACTGCCCTGCACCAGTGCTGCTTTGTAGCTTCCATCCCATGGGCAAGAACTGCCCTGGGAGTCCACGCATTGCACTGTGTGTGAAGAGAGGAGCTGTGAGTGCAGCCCCGCAGTGAGCACTGCCCACGCAGCACCCCACAGTGCTACGTCTGACTCCATGATCCCAATGTGTTTTGTATTTTTGGCACTTGGAACACTTCTATAGGAAAAAAGGAAGGCTGAATAGGTAGCTCATTTCTCTTGTCACGTTGTTTTAGTCTCCCATTTATTTTTGCACTATGTGCTGTCAAATGCAAATGATGGCTTGGTGGCCATCCTCCCAGCCGAAGGAAACAGCCTGCAAACATCTTTTAATGCTTCTTTCTAAATAAACTATTTTCATTTATTTATACATTTATCTTGAAAATTCCTGTGGATGCCTGCTGGCCCTTGGGAGGGTAGGTTTCCAGCTCTCCTGCAAACTTTCTCTCCTTATTGACTGTAAAGGTGCCGGGCTTGGCTGCTGGAGAGCACGAAGCAAAGCCTTCCCAGTGAGCAACACTCCCTCTGGGTTGCACAGTGCATTGCTTCATAGATTTAGTTCTGAACTGTGCTGACTTCCAACTCATGAGAAACATTCCCCTCACTTTCCTTAAAGCTAGAGCACTCATTTTCTATTTACGAGGCAAGGGAACCATACAGCTCATCAACACAAAGCGGCCTCTGGACACAGGGGCTGGGTTACAGCCTACAGGTTGAATTCAGCCCTGTGAACATCTCCTTTGAGCATTTAGACACAAAAATTGACTGATACCAAATGTTCTGATGATTCTCAGCTAACACCTGGGTCTGAAAAGCTGCAGCAGTTTCAGCAGTTGGGAAAATGGAAAGAAATCCTGCGTCATTCCCATTCCTTCCTTGTATCTCAACCATTCCTATTTCTTGCATTTAATTTGCAACATATATTTTGTATCTTACCAGCCCTATCTCCTAGCACCTTTCACAAGCAGAGAGCTCTGAAAACACAGCCCAGCCAGCCTGAAGAGGATCCTTGTGAGGCCATCGGGCGCTACAGTCCTTCGTCTGTCCATGGTGAAATTCCCACTTTCTCTGTGCTCATGTAAATGTCAGTGTCAGAGCCAAGGTTGAGGCTCAGAAACCCTCAGCTCCCACTCCTGGGATCTGACCTTGCTCCTCTCGCAGAAATCTCCCCTTGCATTTCGGGACAGACAGACTGCACAACTCCTGCATGCATCAGACACAACCAGGGGATGTTAACCCCTTCCTGTTTGCACTGCTTCAAGGAAAAGGTTGCAGGTGAGCCCTGCCTCAGAGGTGGGGAGTTTCCCTTCCGTGTCAGAGGTAGCTTTTCAGCTTAGCATGAAACATTCTTGTTTGATTTTACATGTTCTGGAGTGAGCATCCTTATTTGCACTGGAGGAGTGTATAATTATCCTCCCTATAAACAAAGAATTTAATACAGCAGGGGGAATTTACTTAACTTGGGCCATGGCAGATTTATAGATTTTAAATGGAATGCTAGAAGGTTGTTGGCACTTCGGGAATCCTGGTTTGTTATTTCATAATCACATATTTATTGTTCCCACAGCACATTGTTTTTGTCTCGCAGTTCGTTTTTTGCAGGTCTATTAAGCTGTCAGTGCTCAGCTCCGAGGCACTGTAATGTGATTCTATCCATTTCGTGATTGTACTCTGGTTCTTCTGGAACTGTTTTGATGGAGATCAATATCAGTGCCTTGGGGAATATAAAGGAGCATGTTCTGCCCTACGAAGCAGGGACAGAAAAAGCAAAGGCTGTGAAGGATCCATTGTCCGAGGTACACACTCCTCAGCAGAGGGCTCAGGTGCTGCCTCTTGGAGTGCACTTGCTGATGAACAGGATCCCATCTGTCAGGAACGCCTGAGCAGTCACTTACTATTCTTGTTGGCAGCCAAGAGTAAAGAAGGTGATTGATATTTACCTCCCTCGGAGGAAAGAGGGGAAAAAAATAAAGGAAACTTTTGTGTACCTCTTTTCTAGGCCAGGATTTTGCTGTTTGTTCTTGTCCTGAACTTCTTCTCTTCCTAATGGATGATCATATTCTTCACTCCATTTCATAAAAGGATCTGCCTGGTTGTTTCTGAGAAGATGAAAGTGACCCAGAGCCCCACACAAGTCTGCTTGCTGCTTGCCAAAGCACCTGAGAGTGAAGTGGGATGCTTTGCTTCACAGAGGATTGTGCATATGTAATGATGAAACAGAAAAACTGGATTCTGGGAGTGCTTCCAGCAGCAGCTCTCCATGTGGGCAGCAAGGGTGCTGTGTGATGGCCCCAACTCCTGACAAGGGAGAGCAGATGGGGACACAGTGATGGCTGGAACGACCACGTGGCTCCGAGTGCTCGTGGGGCTCCCTTCACTTCCAGCAGAGCTGCTGGTGAGAAGAGGCTGACTGCCTCTTGGCCTCTGGATCTGGACCTGAGCCCTCAGTTTCCAAACTGAACCTTGGATGTATTGCAGAGCCTTGTGAGATCTGAGCAGGCTCTCACACCTGCTGACAGCTGCCATGGTGCTCAAGCACTGCGGGCTCCTACCCAGCACTGCCAGCACGTGTACAGACCCACACATTTACCTCCTCCCTCCAACTTTTTTAGCTCCCTCCATCCAATCTTACATGTTTTTTTCTGCTGCTGATTTGCCCCTCCCTGCCTTGCAGTTCTGTTCTCTCTCTCCATTTCAATCATGGTTTTGGGTGTCTGTGAAGCTTTGCCAGGACATCAGCCCCAGAACACAGTACTTTCACATCATGCCACCAGTCCATGTTCTGGGAAACATTTTCTTGTCCTTTCTTTCCCTCCACACTCTGCCATTCCCAATCACTACAGCAAGCCCAGTCCAAGGGCTGAGCACCAGCAGGTCTCTGGCAGCTCCCAAAGTAATTCTCTCCTCGTGAGCTCATTGCTCATCAGATCCTGCATATCTATCTGCCATATGGACGTGAGCTCCCCATCCTCCCCTGCTACTGCCTTCCAATTCCCTCTGCAAAGGCTCCATCTCCTCCTGCCCACCCTTCAAGTGCTGCCTGACTGCTGCAGTCCAAATCTCGTTGCTATTTCTCCTTTCTCACAACAGACATGCCCTTGGCTTTTTGCACTTCGCCTATGAGTCCACCTCCCCCCACCCTTTTTCTCCTACTCGTTCATAACCTAAATCCCTTCTCCACTCTACTGAGGCAGCCTCCCTCACTCCCATCCTTCCTCAGAACAGATGTATCTGCATGTGCACACCAGAGGTACATACATTTGCAAATAATGGTGAAATCCATTTGGATTTTCTTTAGAACCCCACTGACACAGACTTAAAACGTCCATTTGGAAAGTGAGAGAGCCTGATCTGTGTGTACCCTGTGAGTTAGATGCTCTCTAATTCATACTGCCGGAGAGATTATGTCATTAAAAAGCAAATAGGAATTCTGAGCAGCTCCCTTCTTCTCCACCTCTTAATAATGGCTGTAATACACATCCAGGGCAGCTGCCCTCTTCACACAGCATCATTTCTTGTTGAAGGCAGGAGGAAGTTCAGACTTCAAATTCTTTGACCAGTATGAATACATTTCATTATTTGATTTGTGCCTTCTCCAAAATCAACACAGTCCATTGTTGTTCCACGTTAAAACAATCTATCATACTCAATTCAGCCTTAGCATTTAGATAAATTAATGATGGCATTGACAGACAGTAGCCCAGAGGAATACTATGGGTTGCAGACTGCCACCAAACCAGGAAGACCAACCAGCCACAGCCTGGCAGGCAATTTCCTTTTGTAGCAGCTGTGCTGTAGCTCAGAATTGTGCTGAAAGCATCAGCTTGGAGGCCAAGAGAAGAATGTGGACAAAGAAGTCTGAAAGAAGAGCAACAAGGAACTGCTGGTGGCTGGAGAAGCCCAGGTGCATGCTCAGAGGCTGGAGCAGCACCTCTCCAAACTACATGGGCCGACAGCAGCAGGATGAGGGGAAAGGGTTTCAGCTAAAAGAGCAGAGTTTTAGGCCAGATGTTAGGAAGAAAGTCTTTACTCAGAGGACAGAGGGCCCCGGCACAGCTGCCCAGAGCAGTGGGTGCCCCATCCCTGGAGGGCCCTGGGGGCCAGAGCTGGGGGCAGCCATCTCACAGGGGCTGGGAGAGCCCTTCCAACAAACAGTGCTGTGATTCCATCATTCTCTGATGAGAAGTCTGGCCATGCTGTAGTCAGACTGTGTATCTGAAGAGTGTCCTGGGCAGAGGAAACATTAGCGTTCTAAAAGCATGACAGAAATTAGCAGGTTTTTATCTCATGTTCTCCTGGCAGAGCAATTCTCATCCCGGGCAGCAGCAGCACTCAAGCCCACACCAAAGCGTGCGTGGAGTGGAGAGGTCACTGTACTGACTCTGCAGGACCCTGCCAAGACCCAGCAAACCAACTCCAAGTCATGCATGCAGCAGAGTGCTTTCATTTACTTCCCTGTTCATCGTTCTTGCTGTTGCTCTCATCTGTCACGGATGAACATGAGTTTACTTGGCTTCTCCTTCGCAAGTCTCAGAGGATACTGCGCTCAGACAAATTAAAACAAGCACAAGTTTCTGAAGCCATTATTTGTCATAATAAAACCCTAAGGCAGCTTTATTGCATAAGGGTTTACATAAGCTCTCATCAGCTTACCCAAATGCTAATCACCTCAGTTCAGCGTGTCCTGTGCTGAATTACATATCCCAAACAGCTCTGCACTTGTAACGCAGACACACACGTACACTTTCAGCCAAAAAAGCATTTTGCCTGAAAACAACAGTCTTGGTCCCTATTTTATGAGTACACTTAAAAGCTTTTTTTTCCTTTTTTCATTTGAGCAGAGATTATTTGAGGAGCAGCTGCTCAATGCCAGATATTTCTTCCTTATTCTTCCTGATCTAACATCATACTGCGTATTAAAAGTTCTGCTCCTGCTAAGGTGGATGTTTCGTGCAAGAAGCTGCTGCTTTCACTGTAATACTTCAGGATACCAAGGAAAAAAATAAATCCAATTACTCTGACCTGCCCCTGAAAGAAGCAGCCACAGCTGCCCATCACACTGCCACACAGACAAGGCACTGAACCCACTAGAATCCATTAGAAACTTACCCTGAACCAGTCACACATCACCTGGAAAATATCATCAGGACAGAGTGAATTTAAGAAATTCTGTCCCTCTAAGAGAGCTGCCCAGAGCTGGAGACACGCAGAGTAAGTCCCCATGGTTCGTTAATTAAATGTTGGAGCACAGCAGTGGTTTGGTTACGGCGCTTTCACACTGTACAGCACATTTCCTCAAAGTGATGATGAGCAAAAGAGAAGATTGAATGGATTTGTGCTGACAAAGGCCTATCCCAGGCTGTGCAGTTGTGCTGATCGAAGGGGGTACATTTCTGATATCTGTTTGGCTATGTGACACTCAGAATTTCTCACCGCAGGCTAACACCAGTCCTGGATCAGCAGTGTGACAGTGCTGCTCATCTCTGATGGCAGCAGGGACAGTGTGGTGATGAGTTCCATGCCCGTGTGGTTGGTCAGTGCCCCACAGACCCATCTGATGCTCACAGTGAGCGCTCCCTGCAGGGGCTGTGTGAAGTGTGGGCTGAGAGCATTCTGGAGTGGTTAAGAGTGTTTTTTGGAAGATTAGGTACCAAGTTTGATCCCAGAGATGCATGGTTCTGGAAAGGAGGTTACCTCTCTAAGGAAGTTGAGTTGTGCAGTAAATGACCCCACATCTAAGTCACTATCTTACATCACACCCCAAAGAAGCACAGGAAATTCAAGGCAGCCCAAGTCAGCACAAGATTTTAGAGCACTTACAGCAGCTGACCTTTAAGCAGAGAGTGATAATCAGTGGTCACAATGCTGCAATAAAACCCCTCTGCCACAGGAAGAGCACAGTGCCCTGCTGTCCAGCTCCAGCTCCAGCTCCTGCCAGCAGCAGTGCCTGCGGTCACTGTGAGCTCAGCATCTCTGCCTTGTGTGATCACTGCTTCTGTGCAAGGAACAGACTGCACAGAGAGGTGGTGGAGTCTCCTTCTCTGGAGACATTCAAGATCCACCTGGACACCTAGCAGTGCAAGCTAGGCTAGGGAGCTCCTTGGCAGGGGGTCAGTGATCTCAATGATCTCTGGAGGTCCCTTCCAACCCCTACAGTTCTGCGATTCTGTGGTTCTCTGAGCTCAGGCTGAGCTGGATATGTTCCTTCTTTGGAAGAGGATTACAGCTCTGCTGTGCAGCTCCAAACTCAGGGAACTAGATGAAATAAAATGATTTTGAAAGGAGCAGATATTTTTAAAGGGCCTCAAAGAGGTGATCTTGTCTCAAAAGAAATTCTAGCTCAGAACAGATATCAAATTCAGTCTGCCAAGGTGCAACTGCACTTGAATGAGGGGAGTATTTAGGGCAGACCTCAAGAGTGAGCTGCATTACTTATGGATGCACCTATGGGAGATCCCTCCTTGGGGGTTAAGCAGACACTTTGTCTGAGTTTGATGCTCCAGCACATTTTATCAGCCTTAAATAAATGTAAAATGCAATTGGAAAAAAATCATCTTCCCAACAGAGTTTTTTTCTTTACTTCTGCTCTTCTTCTACAATTACAAGAGATTGAGCTGATGCACCGTGTCCACGTTTCAAATGGCTTCAGAAATGTTTTCAAGGCAGAAAGCTGTGCTCACACAGAAGCTGAAGTTCTGCAGATGACTCATTCCCTCCCTGGAAATAACCTGGGGAGCACTCCTTGGTTTCTCCCTTTAATACCTCTGTCTGTTCTGTAGGGGGAAAAATACCAAAACCAAACAAATAAACAAACAAACCCAAAACATTGAAGTTAATGGATAAGCTTGAACTCCACAGCTCCTTAGGAAGGTTGGAAAAGCAAACAAACCAAAGGAAACTCAGAATACTCACTTGTTTTATTGTTTTGAATTCAAGAAAAAGAGGAATAAATGAGCAAAGTTCTTCAGTGTGGTTCAAAGTCAGCTCTCAGCTTGCAGACATACTTCCTCGTAAGAACAAAGCCATTTCTCAGAGCCTTGTTTTGATCTGATGTGAGTAACTCACGGAGTCCCTGTGCCCAGTGAATCTATGGCAGTCACAGATCAATGAACAATAACAGATCAATGAACCTATGGCATATAATAAAACTCCTGAAATTATCTGAACTATTTCAGAAATGGAGAACTGACCAAAAATACAGAACAGGAGAAATCTGCTATTTTTTTTTCACTCAATTATTAAAGACAACTCCTGAACAGTGGTGGAGCCTGGGACAGAATCAGACCCCCATGCATTCAGCTCCTCCCATCCCTAAAGGTGACAACATATGTTCTCTGCAAACCTGACATTCATCACCAGGAAAAGGGGAGGGATCGCCAGGAAAGGTGGAAGCCATTCCCTCTCGTGGATAACCAGCCAGGCTGGACAATGAGCGCCGTGGATGAGGTCCTCACAAACGGGTTTGGATACCACCAGGTTGGGGAGCACTTACAAGCACAATAACAGAAATAATAACCATAGAACAAAGCAGGTGACCTAGGTGCCTTGGCTGGGACAGAAACGTCTGATAAGATGATTTGTTCACCAGCAGAACCGACACTGACAGCAGCACAAGAGCCTGTGTAGATGCTACTTGATTTGTGTCTTTCAGTGCCTGGTTTCTTGAGCTGGGTCAGCCTGGCTCGCCCAGGGCCAGGCTCACACACATCCAAAGGGATCTGCAGGTCAGACAGGTGTCCATAGCCAGAGGGGTGCTGAGAGGTGGAGCTTCTCTTCCGATTAAACTGTAGGATCCCCATTAGTTTCTAGTATGTGCCAGGTGTTTTTCTGATAGAGACTGACACGAGTGACCCATGTCCACAGGTGAGGTTGGAGGCAGAGCTCCCAGCTCAGCTCCGTGGTGTTTCATGCTGGCTGTGTGCTATGAGTCGCTTCGGGCTCTTTGGTTGTCATCCAGCAGACAGTCTGAAGATTACTCCTTATTATTCCCCCGCATTTCTCTGTCTGGGTTACGGTTTCTTTTTAGTGTGAATATAGGAACTAGTCTGTGTGGATGTGTGTAAAAGATAACAATCCTTTCAGATATTTACAAAGAGTTTAAAACTCTTTCTTTGTGCTTGAAAAATGAAGAGATGCAATTGAAATTCTGCTCAAGAATCCAATTAAATAGAGGAAATAGCGAGCGTTGTGTGAGTAACTGGGAGTGCTTAGCAATCACTGATGTAATTTTTCAGTATTCTGAGGCTTAATTCACTCTGGAAGTTTTTCTTTGAGATTTGGACTTTCTGAAGAGAATTTTCTGTGCCAGCAAACCAGTGTTACTGGTGCTGCACACCGTTCTCAGCCCCCACCCCACTGAGATTGGGATCCTGGTGTCTCATCAGTGCATGGGCAATTCAGAGGGTCAGCAGTCTGCAGACAGAGGATCACTGAGGTCTCTGTTGTTGGAATGGAACCGATAACCTCTGCAGGAGCAGAACCTCCAGCTGCCATCCGCACTGTGCTCCTCTGCACATGCCCTGTTCAGATAAAGCAGTACCAGTTTTCTGAATGCATGCTTACATTTATCATTCACTTGATCGCCCAGGAAACTTGTCAGGACTTCCTAACAAGAGCAGCCATTTCTTGCACATCACAAGCTTAAGTTTTGTTTCAAACTGACAAAATGCATTTTTTCCCTCCAATTACATTAGAAAGCAAGAAGATTTAAATAAGCACCAAAAGAGGAAAAACAAAGTGAATACCTTGTCACTACCTTCTGCGGGCTGTGCCCAGCTCACTGGGAGCACACAGGTAGCTGAGCAAAACACCGGCAGGAGAAATAGAGCAGCAAAACCAGCTCCTTTTCTGCTTCCCAGGGGAGCAGCAGCAGCAGTGACCTGCATTTTGTGCCCTAAGAATCAAACCAGCTGCTCCTCATCCCTGTGCACGGCAGCTGGGGGGTACCCGTCCCATGGGGCGGCCTCATGGGGTCACCCCAGCCCTTCCTGGGCAGCTTTTTGCCCTCAGCTTCTCCGGTGGATATTTCTTCTCCTTTTTTTTTTTTTTTTTAATCTATTTGTGCTTCAGTTTAAACTCCCACATAGATTTCAGTCTGTTTTTGTGATGAAATACAAAACAAACTAATTCCCTGTTTGTTTGTTTCACAAATGGTCGACTGGGAAGGCCAAGCAGCGTTCCCTCTTCCTCCTCCTCTCTGAGCCTGACTTCTTGAGTTTTTCTAAGGAAATTAAACTCCCGGCGGTTATGTTTGCACGTCTGTGTCCGTACACTGGCAGCTGTGGATACCTTTTCTCTGATTGCATGTTCTGCTAGGGAAGGATTGCTCCTGGGGGCCATGAAGTTAAATCCTGGAAGTTTTGTGGAAAAGAACTGCGTTTGTAGGGGTTGGAGAAAAAAT